>JAHBMJ010001095.1:10257-30257 GCA_018398765.1 Chromera velia | reverse complement strand
GCAGTACGTTGGTCCAAACGGGAAGTAAGCTTTGTCTGGTCACTGCCGGCCATGTGTGTAAGGAGCCAAAGGAAGATGGGCAGCTGCACACCCTCGTGTCAGTCTGCTTCCCTGTCTCCCCATTACTGCGTCAGAAGAAATCCTTTCCCCCCCCACCAAAGGGGTTCGACTTCGAGTTCAAACAGGAACTTCAAGACACATCGCTGCAGAAAAGGACTCTCGCGAGGTCCGGGGTCGCTTTCGTGTGAGGCCGTCGGGGGAGGGAGAGAAGTTTGAACACGACTCGGAGGTCAAAGGGTTGCGGCACATGTGGGGTCTGTTCGAGGCGACATCTGCATTCGTTCGTCACGGTGACGTGTCGTCTTGCCCATTTCTCTGCCTCTGTCCACCCGGCCCATCTGCACGACATCCCCCGCGCGTCGTCTGACCTTCCACTGCACGCAGTCTCTGATTTTGCGGTGCTCGATCTCAATGCCGTTGAGATTGAGTTCAATCGACGAGGATGGACCCTCACGCTGCGTCCTTACGCAATACAGCCAGACGAGCTCATTCTGGCTGATGACATCGAGGCAGACAGGGTGCCTCTGAATGCCCCAGTAGCTTTTGGCCTCACTCATTGCATTAAGGTAGGCCGAGGCAAGACGGGGCAGGCGGAGCGGCTTCGGATGCACCAGCAAGGCAAGATGTGTGTGAATATAAAAGACAAGTTTCAAGTGCAGCAGAAGTATGTCTGGGAGGAGCTGCACAATTTCAAACAATTCTTCACCAGCCATTCATCCAACAGAACGCCGGAGGACGGACTTTGGGATGCCCTGAGTGCGACGTGCCTGTTGCCGAGTCGGCCGGGCGATTCGGGCTCGGCCATCTTCACCATTGTCAAAAGGGGGTCCGAGTGGAAGCGAGGCCTCCTGGCCATCCTCTGGGGTGAAGGTTTACAACCTACGAACACCGTCTTATCGTTTCTAGCTCACATCTTTGCGCGTTTGCCAGATGGAAGCATTTCGATCAAAAGAGACTTTTTTTGCAAAAAGTGACTGTGACAGTCAAGCTTTCAGCCCCCCTTCTGTATACATGGGGATTTCCATCAATCTTAAGTTAACATATTTTCTGTATAAGCACTGTTAGTTTGAATTCCTAATATTGAATGGTTTACGGCGAACTTTACGCTAGGGTTCATGAGAAAGCAACCTCCAAAGTTTCATTAAAATGAGTAATTTAACTTTCTAAATTACTCTAACATATACTGTTCTAAACCACTTTAAATTACCTAGTAAATTACCTTAAATAACTTTATAGTGATTAGTGATTATAAATCAATGTTTAAAATTACTTTAAATTACCTTTAAATTAGTGCTATAATTTTTTTAAACTTGTAAGATATATGCATGATATTCATAGCTAGTAGTAGCCGGGTACCCGTATTTATAGTAATCCGCCAAACTTCTAGTTTAGCTACCCAACTAGCTGGAACTTTAATTCAGATCATTTTTCACTAAAAAAGAAGCATCCTGGTTTGAATTACTAAGTATAAATTAAAATGAACTGCTGGTGTAAAGAACCGAACTGCCTCGATCGTGCGTTGCCGCCGAACGCTATAGACGCCTATTTATAGGCCGGTGGCGATGGCGTATGATGATGATGATGATGATGTAGACTCACTCTAAGACTATTAAACTCAGACGAATTTCACTTAATAATTTAAGTACATTGAGCCCAATTTAGACTATCTTGATTTTCAAATCATAATATATAGACTTATCCTATATACCTAGAGGGGTAAAATCAATGTAAATTATTTTTGAAAAAAAATAAAAATTTGAGTTTGTTAGATAAAAAGGGCGGCACGTGGGACGGTTGGACCAAACTGACCAAGTAGACTTACTGAAGACTTGTACTAGGACTTATACTAACTAAATTAAACCAATTTGGTCCTACTGGCCTTATATTGGGTCAAAAATTTGGTTTGAAGTCCTAAAAAGAAATTTGGATCGCTAGGGCGCTCCTAGACTACTACTTTTAATATTTAAGTTACACATGTGACCTATAAAAGAAAACTGTTAACAGAGCTATGTATAAACAGAAAGTTAGTATTTGCTAGTTTTATGTTAGATTTGTTTTACAAGGATATGCCATAAAGCTGCGACGACTGTATTGAAGATTAGGTTGAAGATATGCTTCCTGAATATGATATCTAGTATGATATGCATTAATTTTGTCCCTCTAGGTAGTAAGAGTTATCATTATTAATACAATATAAGTATTAATATAACTTGAAATTGATAGCTTTAGCGAATATTGACAATGGTGTTAAGAATAGCGAATGCCATGCAATGCATCAGACAATCACTGTACATGTTCTGATTTGATGCTTTATCCTACGTGCCGACTCAGAGTCTCGGTCTCTCGGCGGAGTCTTGTATGTCCATTTCTTGATGTTTCTTCAAATTTGACATTCCTGCACAGACAACGCAAGCACGACCATATTTCCTGACCCGTCTTCGGATGGACATTTAGAAGTCCATCACCTTGCTGACATTCGTTTTCGATCTGTGGACCTTTCTTGCCATTCTCTCCTATGGTGCCGGCTCGCCCAGCGGGTCCACTGGGATGTGATCTGGTTTGACCCCTGCTTCTTTTTTCCACATATGTTCCGCTTCGATCCCCCTGCTCGTCATGAGTCGTCAATCCGTCTCACTCATCTCTGCCTTCGTCTCTGTCACCTCATCATGATGAGCTTGCACCTCAGTCCTGTGCTTTCCAAAACTCCAAGGTGCTGCTTAAAGCGCCACTGACGCGGCCCGGAGAGCAGCGTCGATCGAGTCGGCCATGCAGATGCAATGGCAGTGGGACAAAACAAAGTTCAAACTGAACACGGGACTTCCCCCGCCCCCCGGCCTTCCTCTGCAGCAGTCTCCCCAACAAGGCCTGGGCACACGTACGTGGAGACACAAACGTGTGCGGGGACAGAAAACGACAGAAACCGAACAACTAAAGAAAGCAGCGGGAACCGCGAGACAAGTCACGAGGACTCTGCCAGGCAGAAAGAAGAGCGGTAAGATAAAAGAGGGACTCCAAGATAAAGACAGACGGAACATCTGCCCATTGACAGATCCGATGCCACACTTACACATCAAGAAAGTCTCGCTCTTTCCTTATACAGAGAGCGTGCGCCCAAACGGAGCCCATGCATGAGGTCAAAAGAAAGTCTCAAGGTATTTCAGTCTAATCTTGTGCAGCAGCAGCATTGTCGGCAGTTTTTTCTTCTCCTGTCTGTCTGAAGAGAGTCGATACACGCAGAGAGACATAGAGAGCACCAGAAGCGTTGTCGGCAGTTTCTTCTTCTCCTGTCTGTCTGAAGAGAGTCGATACACACAGAGAGACATAGAGAGCACCAGAAGCGTTGTCGGCACTTTCTTCTTCTCCTGTCTGTCTGAAGAGAGTCGATACACGCAGAGAGACATAGAGAGCAGCAGAAGCGTTGTCGGCAGTTTCTTCTTCTCCTGTCTGTCTGAAGAGAGTCGATACACGCAGAGAGACATAGAGAGCACCAGAAGCGTTGTCGGCAGTTTCTTCTTCTCCTGTCTGTCTGAAAAGAGTCGATACACGCAGAGAGACATAGAGAGCACCAGAAGCGTTGTCGGCAGTTTTTTCTTCTCCTGTCTGTCTGAAGAGAGTCGATACACGCAGAGAGACATAGAGAGCACCAGAAGCGTTGTCGGCAGTTTTTTCTTCTCCTGTCTGTCTGAAGAGAGTCGATACACGCAGAGAGACATAGAGAGCACCAGAAGCGTTGTCGGCAGTTTCTTCTTCTCCTGTGTGTCTGAAGAGAGTCGATATACGCAGAGAGACATAGAGAGCACCAGAAGCGTTGTCGGCAGTTTCTTCTTCTCCTGTCTGTCTGAAGAGAGTCGATACACGCAGAGAGACATAGAGAGCACCAGAAGCGTTGTCGGCAGTTTCTTCTTCTCCTGTCTATCTGAAGAGAGTCGATAGACGCAGAGAGACATAGAGAGCACCAGAAGCGTTGTTGGCAGTTTCTTCTTCTCCTGTCTGTCTGAAGAGAGTCGATACACGTAGAGAGACATAGAGAGCAGCAGAAGCATTGTCGGCAGTTTCTTCTAGAGTTTCTTCTTCTCCTGTCTGTCTAAAGAGAGTCGATAGACGCAGAGAGACATAAAAAGAGAGAGGGAGAGAGAGAGAGAGACTGTCGCAATCGCAGGAGAAGCTGCTCGGTCGGATTCATTACCTGGCCTGACCTTCCTCCAGCTTCTTCCCGCCCATCTCATTGACTGATGAAAGAACCAACCTCCGGGGTGTTACTTCCAGGGTCTTCCAAGCTCGGAATTTCTCAATCACCGGTGCTGTGTCCCGCTTCCACTTGTTCTTGAAAGCAGACAAGCAGACAAACAGGCAGACAAGCAGACAGACAGGCAGATAGGCAGACAGGCAGGCAGATAGACAGACAGGCAGATAGGTATAGGCAGATAGGCAGACAGGTAGATAGACAGACAGGCAGACAGACAGGCAGACAGACAGGCATACAGACAGACAGACAGACAGACAGGCAGACAGGCAGACAGGCAGGCAGACAGACAGGCAGACAGACAGGCAGACAGGCAGGCAGGCAGGCAGGCAGGCTGACAGGCTGACAGGCAGGCACGCAAACAGGCTGACAGGCAGGCAGGCAGGCAGACAGACAGA
Organism: Chromera velia; assembly: GCA_018398765.1. Lineage (NCBI taxonomy): Eukaryota > Chromeraceae > Chromera > Chromera velia. Next base: position 25,556 of record JAHBMJ010001095.1, on the reverse strand, counting down.
CAGACAGACTATATCGTCTTTTCTTCACTTCACAGACAGACAGACAGACAGACAGACAGACACGTAGGCAGGCAGGCAGGCAGACAGGCAGACAGACAGGCAGGCAGACAGACAGGCGGACAGGCAGAGAGACAGACAGACAGACAGACAGACAGGCAGACAGGTAGACAGACAGACAGGCAGGCAGGCAGGCAGGAAGACAGGCAGGCAGGCAGGCAGGCAGACAGGCAGACAGGCAGACAGACAGACAGGCAGGCAGGCAGACAGACAGACAGGCAGACAGGCAGACAGGCAGGCAGGCAGACAGGCAGGCAGACAGACAGACAGACAGATAGACAGACAGACAGACAGACAGACTATATGTTTCTTCTTCTTCCTTCTTTTCTTCATGAACACAACAGACAAAAAGAAAGAAAGAACAAAGACAAAAGAACAGCACCAACAATCAAACAGCGTGGGCAGGGGGCCCGAAAGGTGAAAGTTAAGCGCCCCTTGCCTCTCCACCTCCCGACAGACTTTCACGTGATCACTGGTTTCACACGCTACTCCTCTGCTGCTTCCACTCAAGACAAAGAAGAGAAAAAAAGACAAGACAAGACAGACAGACAGACAGACAGGCAGACAGACAGGCAGACAGACAGACAGACAGACAGACAGACAGGCAGGCAGGCAGGCAGGCAGGCAGACAGGCAGGCAGGCAAACAGGCAGACAGACAGGCTATATCGTCTTTTCTTCACTTCACTTTTTCCGAATCGCTTCCTTTCTTTGGACAGACAGGCAGACAGACAGATAGACAGACAGACAGACAGACAGACAAACAGATACACAAACAAGCAGACACAGACAGACAGACACAGACAAACAAACAGAGCCTTCCTTTCATTCTCTTCTGTTTTCTTCTTTTCCTTTGGTGCGCTCTCAGTGGAAGGGTACCAGAGCTCCAGACCTTGAGTCGTACCCTGTGGCCCTTCACTACCCAGTGCAGGGTTGCCCTATTGTACTTCCACATTCTTTCCATCTGAACGAGTTCGTTTCTTTTCATTTCCTTTCGCATAGGGACCTTCTACAAGGAGTTCGTTTTCAGCATTTGCCACTTTCTTCTTCTGGGGTTCCCTTTATTTTTGATTTCTTCTTCTGGGGTTCCCTTTTTCAGTCGATGACACAAACAGAAGCAAAATCCCTCTCTACTTGTTGGATCTCTTCTTTTGACCGCCCGTTCAGATGGAAAGAATGCGTGTACGTGTAGGCAGACAGACAGGCGGACAGGCAGAGAGACAGACAGACAGACAGACAGGCAAGCAGGCAGGAAGACAGACAGGAAGACAGGCAGGCAGGCAGGCAGACAGGCAGACAGACAGACAGGCAGACAGGCAGACAGGCAGACAGGCAGACAGGCAGGCAGGCAGGTAGGCAGGCAGACAGACAGGCAGACAGACAGACAGACACACGGACAGAGAGACAGACAGGCAGACAGGCAGGCAGACAGACAGACGGACAGACAGGCAGACAGACAGGCAGACAGGCAGACAGGCAGGCAGGCAGGTAGGCAGGCAGACAGACAGGCAGACAGACAGGCAGACAGGCAGGCAGGCAGGCAGACAGGCAGGCTTTTTCCTGTCTCAATGGCTTTGATGAAGAGAGGGTCTGTTGGGCCGGGTTTCTTTAGTCTGAAAAAGATACGGACGCGATGCAGACGGCCATAAGACATGGGGCAAAAAAAATTCGGAGCGAAGACATTCTGGCAGTTGGCCACACAACCTGCAGAGGGTGCGAGTATGTAGCATCCCACAAAAGAAACAGTCTTTGGACACTGAAGAGCGTTTGCATCAGCAGACTACATCAGTTTTTCTTTTCTCCAACAACAGAATCGGAACTTTGGGAGAACCTTTTTTGCATGCTGACCTGGTTGGTTTTCCCAAATTAACTCTCCCGTTTATCTTCAACTCCCAAGGGGTTTCATGGGCGCTGAGGAGTTCTATCTGCTCTTCAAGAGGCTTGTCACCTTCTCAATTGTTCCATGAAGCTCCGCTCTTCCGTTGACCACGGCGATCAGCAACACGAGCAACTGCATGTATATAATCTATATATATACATTCACGAGCAAATGTAAATGTACGATGGTTCCAGTCCGGCGCGAGCGTGTGTGTTGAGGTGTCGCTTCATCTGGTGACACTCGGACTGTGCAAGACGAAAGCGTGAACCTCAGAACAGAGGGTTTGGCTTTGCATGGGGTCTTTCGCAATCCTTGTATGCCTGTATCGAAATGCACGTGTATAGATATAGATGTTCAGACAACAGTTGCCGAACATACCGTAGTTCGAGGTCTCTGCGTGCACGTTCCCGCTTTCTTTTCTATATATTAGAAGGCAGATAGAGAGACAGACAGACAGACAGACAGACAGATCGACAGATAGACAGACAAACAGACAGGCAGGCAGGCAGGCAGGCAGGCAGACAGACAGACAGACAGCCAGAGATACAGAGACATGCAGACCATATGAATGAATGAATGAATGAATGAATGAATGACTACAGCCTATATCGCCTTTCTCTAGGCTTTTCTTCCCTCCTTCTCCTCATGAACACAACCGACAAAAAAGACAGAAACAAGGACAAAGTAACATCACAGCAAGTTGGACATAGTGGGCAGAGGGTCGCATTAATTACCACCTCAAGAAGCATATATCGATATTAATATACAAACATGCATGGCCCTAAAGACAGATTTTTGCAAAGGTGACGAGTTTTTTGGAAAACGCTGGTCCCGAGAAGCGGATGTTTGCAAAGGTGACGAGTTTTTACGCGCGTACGCGGGCGCGCGCTGCATATGTGGAGCGCGGGCCCGAGAGGGCCGCGGCCGGGCCTCGCGCGCATAAAACGACAAACAGCGATCGTTGAACGAAGACAGCTATAAAGGACATATCGCTCGCAACCGCGGGAGAAGTCGCAGCAGTGCACGCTCCTGAAGAAGAATGAGACTGGGCTTAATTAAAATAAAAAACATAGTGTACAGACTGAAATAAGTAGCGACCCCGCAAATACTCCTGTCTCCATGCTACTTGAAGCTAAACGCCGCTCAAAAATCTAATTTTGAAATATTAATTGTGCCGCTCAAAAGTCCACTAAACGATAATGCCAGTCTAAAATTTTGGACAAAAACAAATAAAAACGTTACTCAAAAATCAGTATTTAGAAAAAAATGATGATTGGGGGTTTTGTCATGCATACTGCGTCCCCATATATGGGAGGCGGATCTAGCTTAGTTTGTCGGTAAGTTCCGTCCTAAAACCACCATCAACTAAAACAAAAGCAACTTCAATCACTTTAATAGAGCTTATCAATCACAACTTCACGACAGAATGGACAAACAAAAGAGAGAGAAAAGAGACAGACGGAGACAGAGGAGATGCAGGGCAGAACTTTCACAACACTTCAGTTCTACCATTGGAAATTTTAAAGGCTACCCTCTTCCCTCTCTTCCATCTGATTCAACTCATTACACCTCTTTCTTTAAGCACAGTGCCCCACACTTTTCTAAATGATTCTCCTTTTTAAAAAAGTTTTATTTGCTTGCACTTTTATTCATCTCTTCTCTTTCTTAAAGTTCTTAGATTGCCAAAGAAATTCATTCAGTTTGCGCCCTCCCGGTTGAAAGACCCAGAGAACACGGCCACTTCCCTCCCAAGGCCACTTCCCTCCCGAGCAAACCCTCAGGCTGGAAAGAAAAAAAAAATGTCGTTCAAAAAACTAAACTTGAAAAATGATAGAAATTGCATGCAGTCTTTAGTGTTGGGAGGTACAAGAAGCATTACATCTAGCATTATATATATGAAAACACAATCTCTAAAGTTTTTTTTCATTGACTCATACGCCGTATGATGATACGCGTGACACAGCCCTGCAGTCTAATTTAAAAGTTGATTGATTCTTTAAATTGCATTGAAAAGAAAAAATTAGAAGGAATTGCGTTGGAGCCCTTCGGGGTAGTAAGAGTTATTATCTGAGTAAAGACTGAGTTATGGGCAGGAACTTGGATTCCGAAGGGAATAACATTATTCTAGTAAGACTAAAACATGGCCCCGGCAGTGGTTAGGGTAGGGTAGGGTCTTGCATCTATGACCAGTCCGCACGGAAACGTTTTTTTCAGAAAGATTCTGAGATTGCAACATAACTTGACATATGACTTAACTTCGTCTGTTTTTGTGTATCACTCCCTGATACAATGACTGTAAACTCCATGACGTTTTGGATAAAGACCGGGGGGCCGCGGAATGGCCCGCAACGGCCCCACTCAGCTGCAGGGCACCCAAAAAGTCCAGACAGATCCATTTAGAATGTACACAAATAATAACATAACAACTACTAACAACTATTATTTGACCTATAACATATAAAAAATAAAAAAATATTTAAAAATATGTATAAAGAATAAGTTAATTATACAAAGAAATAGACGATGCATTCACAAGAGGATTCAATAATTAAATATTAGACTATTAGTGAGTATTAGAATGAGTTTCAAAACTGTGGATGGGCATCAAAATCAATCTAGTTCATTATATTCAGGGGGGATCATATCTTTGATGACAATTAAAATAATGAATTCAAAACTTTACTGCAGTTTGTAGTTTGCGAGAATCAAAGATGCGTCCTAAATGAACTTGACCCATTGTTTTTCTCTCCCTTTCTGCCAGTGTGTCATGGACCTAGATGCTTGGGAGACTGGTGAAAGAGACTTTTCAGCACGAACCTGCGCGCAGTGGAAAGCCGGAAGAAGCAGAACAAGGCAGAGGCTCGAGACAGTCGGGCGAAGCATGCAAGCGAGCAGAAAGGAGGAAAGGGAAGAGGCACAAGAAGGACCTGAAGAAGGGGGGGGGGAACCAGACATGGCCTGGGAACAAGCGGAAAGGCAGCAGCATGCTTTGTTTTGCCACTCTCCTCTTCCTGCTGTGTGTTTCCATGCGCCCTCAATCAGGTATCAGAAGCGTGAGAAGAGGGGCATGCATGGCTGCTGAACACTAAGACGCAGACTCTCACAGGTACAAACGCAAACGCGCACGCGGGTATGCACGCAATCACATAGACACGCACGCCGGGAGGCAAGGCGACAGATAGAGCAAAGGCGGAGAGGCGAGAGAAAAAGGAACATTGCGCTTTCATTCCTCGTTTCTCTCTCGAACTGACTCACTCACTGACTCACTGACTGACGCCTCTGCTAGCAACGTGTCCACATCCTGAGGTGTCCAGTCACTCGTTGGAAACTTCTGCATGAACAGCATCATCTGCACACACACACACACACACAAGGGAGAAGGTTGAAAGCGGAGGACAAGGTGCAGCAAGAAGCACACAGGATCAGACGGTGACGGGAAAAAGTGGAGAAGGAAGCAGACGCATGCATGCGGGAAAGAGAAGCAAAGAGAGAGGGAGAAGAGAAGGAGGAACACAACGCGTTCACTTGAGAACCCAGGCCCTGCCCTGCCCACTCTCTATCCAAATCCCGGAACAGGAATTGAACGTTCATTCCACTACCTCCCCCCCTATCCCTCTGGTCGCCTGTTGACCAATTCACTCAGTTGCATACTCAATCACTTAGCCACTCCCTCCATCACCCACCCACTCGCTCCTTCCTTCCTTCACTCACTTGCTGGAAGTCCATGTCCTTCAACGCAGGCCCCCAGTGAACCAGGAACACTGCACACACGTACACGTGGAAGACCGAGAACCCGTCCTGCTCTGCTATCAGAGTGTCCCACAGTCTGATCCCACACCGCAACGAGAACTCTCTGCAGGCAGAAGCAGGGAGCAGTGAGGGAGTCAGGGGAGAGAATCCACATGAAAGAAAGGAACAACGAAAAGACGGGAGAAAAGAAATAAACACAAGAAAGAAAGAAAGAAGAAAGAAAGAAAAAAAGAAGAAAGAAAGACAGAAAGAAAGAAAGAAAGAAAGAAAGAAAAAGAAAGAAAGAAAGAAAGAAAGACAGACAGACAGACAGACAGAAAGAAAACAGACAGGCGAATGCGACAAGAGATACACTAAGAAGAAAAAGATACGGCGGACGGATGCCAAAAGTTTCCCCTCGAGTTCCCTTCTTGGATGGATCTCTTTGTCCGTACTCGTTTTTGTGGTCTCGTGTGTCAGACGGGCAATAATCACAAGAAAAGGAAGGCAAAGAAAAGACGGCTGGGGATGCGAGGTACCCTATTGTGAAGTCACAAGGTGAACAACAATTGAATAGAATCAACGAACGAAAGAACGAACCAACAAAGGTCAGGGGAAGCAATGGGAAGGACGAGGAAGAAACGAAAGGAACAAACAAGGGGAAAAGACATTCATCTGCCTCCCACCCCGTGCACCTAACACGCAGGCGTTCTCTCCCTCTCTCACATATGTGCTCGCACAGGCTCTGACAAACACGCACGAACAGGAAAAAAACAGCTCTGAAAAGTCGAAAGACGCACTAACCGACCCACCTACACACCCACCTTAAGAGCAAACAATTGAGCCACCGGAAGGCGACATGCAGCAGGTCGAGGTCGTTCTTCGTCAAGTGTTCGTGAAGGCTTTCTGGATGCATGGTCGGAAGACAGAGAAAGAACGAGGCAGGCACACAAAGTATTCAGATGGAAAGAGAGAGGAGAAAAAAAGGCCAAAAGGAAGATGAAGGCAGACGTCAGAAGCGGCCGAAAAATACAAACAGAAGCCTCCGCGAGTTGGATATCTTCGCGAAGTTCTCAAAAGGCACCACGCCGTTCAGAGGATCTCTCTCACGCAGAGAGACGACGCCCGCACCCACACGACAAGAGTCACTCTCCTCTTTTCTTCTTTTTTCATCTGAGACTCTGACGGCTTGACTGACTCACCGTCCACCCTTCTGACGATCTCCTTCAACCGCAAGACGGCGCGTTGAATGCCCGGTTGTCCGATGATATAGTTGTCCTGCAGACACAAAGAAAGAAAGAAAGAAGCAGACAAACAGGCCTACAGAAGAGAGAACATGCCACCGTTTTCCTGCAAACTGTGGCTGTCTCGTTCTGTTTGACTGACATGGTGAAGCGCCGACATGGGAAGAGTAGGCGTGAAGGGAGAGAGGGGGAACCTTCGCAGATTTCCCTTTTGGCAGTTATTTGGATGACGAAATTTGAGAGAGAGCCCTAGAGAAGCATATTTCAATCAGGCAGCAAGACAAGACCACACGAGGCATCTATCCTGCAAGCGCCTCGATCGATCACTGCATGCCGCCCCTTTCCCTCCACCCCCCCCCGCCCATGCACCCCCCCTCTCACTTGAATGTCGCCGAGGATTTTGGTGAGTCCCCAGTAGGCGTCTGCCTCGACCTCCTCGAGTTCCTCCTGAGAGATGCACGCGTTCAGGTCGAGGGACTCCAGAGTTTCTCCGGGGGCTGCATTCACCCAATCCAACCATGCAGGGATGGAGTCAATGATCCATCCATGCGGAGTTGTTCATTCATTGGTGGGCTCTCTGGTAATGGCAGGAAAGGACAGAGAGCGACAGAGGAGAGGGGCAAAAGGACAGAAAAAGACAAAACAAACGCAATCGGAGAACAAGACGAAGAAAGAACGTCAATGAGAGACGAAAAAATGTTCGAGCGACCAAACCAAGAAAGAGGATTGAAAGCCAACATATCAGAACTTTCAAAGTCCTCGACGGAGAGAGGGACGAAAGAACACCAGCACTCTCCCTCCCTCAGTCTCTCCCTCCAAAAACTGACGCATCTTTGGCGACAGGAACACGGCAATGAGAGGAGTGATCAGGTCGTTGATCCCCTGCAGAGACAGACAAATCATTTCTTGTGAAGACAGACGGATTGGAAAGAGGAGAAAACATTCAACCCCGTTCTTCGACCCTCGTCTTCATATTCAATACGGCTGCGAAAGAGGGAGTGAAGCAAAGGAAGAAAGATGTTTCTGTCACTGTTGCTCTCCTCGCTGTGGACCCTTTCCCCTTTTCGCATTGGCCACACATGTCTTGAAAGCTTTGTCTGGACATGTCTGAAGATATGATTGACAGGCCATTCGAGTCCATTGGAAGTCCGAAAGCCGGGATAAAGCCTCAGGAAAAGACGTCGGAAGAACAAGGGAGGAAGAGAAATCAGGACCATCCGATTCTCTCCCAGCCCACCGAAATTGCCTGCCTACAAATGTGCACTGATTGAATGATCAGGCCGCAAGAGGGTGGCACTACTCTCATGTGCACACGGGTGCTGAGAAAGACTCACAGACAGCGCATCCTCTGGCCAGGAGCACGATAAAGAAATTCACACGCACTTATGTATGTGCGTACGCATGTAAGTGAGTGTGAACGGATGGAAAAGTGTTCCTTCCTTCCTCCCACCTGAACGTAGCCACTCGCGGGATGTCTGAGTGCCCAGACGTAGAGGGCCCTCTCCATCAGGCCCTGCACCCGGGGGTGGAGGAAGAAGCCCATGTTGGGCCCTGGGCACATCCTCGGGAGATCCACCTGGATCTGCTTCAGGAGTTTGATCTCTGATTCTGATTTCTCTCTGCTCACGTACTCCTGCAGGCATGCACGGGGACGGGGGGGGGGGAAGGGTGTGGCAGTGCGCAAATTCGGGAGACAGGAGGGAAAACAAAGTAACTGAAGAGAGAGAGAGAAACACATGCAGGCACAGGTGGACACTTTTTTGATGGCAGCACCGTGTGCCCACACTTTTGCCCCCCCGTCCCTTTTTTTCTGCCTCCACGCTGACGACTGACCTCGCACACCTCCGCGTATTCCCTTCTCTTCCTTGCAAGACCTGCAATTCAGCCAGAAAGTTTCAGAAAGAGACGCAGACGTCTGAACCATTCAACGCCCACAATTTAGAACTTCCCCCGCTTGATACAAACTCCCGGCAAACTCTCAGTACCTTTTTTCAGCCTTTGTGTAGAAGATGTCAAGCCAGCGTCCTAAAGCAATCTCTTTACAGTCCCATCTCCCGGCCAGTTCCTCCCCCCCTCACTCCCTGACTAACTCACTCACTCACTCACTCAACTCCATCAGTTATTAGCAAATGGATTCCACGTGAAAATGGTCAATCATTCATTCGTTGATTCAATGAATCAATCAATCAATTACGCAACAAACTAATGTTCCCAAAAAGACACGCACCCCAACCCAACCAACCAACCAACTCTGATTAACCCCCCCACCAACCGACCCTCTTCTTGGCGATCTCGATGCACAGGCATCATGCCCTGCAGAGGCAAGATGAACGTACAGCAGGGCAAGTGAAGAATTCAGCAAGACACACAACTGACAAGGACTGACGAAAGAAATCCCAAAGGACACATGATCACCGTCAGACAGACACACAGGAGAAAGGATAGACGGGTGCAAGCTCCGTTATTTCGTCGGTGCCTTTCTTTCGTTGTTTATGGAAGCGGCAGAACGACAGAATAGCACGTAGGATCGCAGACTGGAAGTCCCAGACAAATGGAAATCCGGCCAGAGAGGCAGGGCGAGGGGCAGGCGCCGGGCGCACACACAGGCCGTGAGAGCGAGAGACGGCACTGACGAGTAAGAGACGCCAAGCACGGGACCTGACTTCAGGCCCTGCATCTTCAGGCACTCCCGACCAAAGAAGCTCTCGGAGCTCTCCTGAAGCGCAAAATAAAAAGGCAGGGAAATGGGTGAAAACGTCAGTAATGACAGGAACGGGTCAGCATCCACATCCAGAATCAGACAGATCTAGACTGCAGGTTTGGCAGACTGACCCAGATCTACGGGGTTCTTTGCGAGGCAATTATTGAGTCTCTCTACGCGCACTTTCCTCTTTGCAGGTTGCGGCTCCCCCCCCTGTGCTGCTGCACTTGATGATGATGACGAGGATGAGGAGGAAGAGGAAGGCCCTGAAGGATCTTCGGGAGGAGTGTTGATAGCTCCCGCAGGGGGGGGATAGCTTGCACCTCTTATCGAGCTCATTTCTTGCCCCCTTTGGACAAGCTTGTGGAGAGCTGTGGGCAAGCTTGCCCCGCTCGTTTTTTGAGTGGAAGTGCCTCAAATGCGTGACTTGTGGAGCCTGTGTCCTGCAAAGCCACCAACAACGTTCGGAGACGTCCTGTTCGTTCTCTAGGCTCCCCAAAAATCCCACGACCACAGATCAAGCACGACACAATTTCTGCAGGAAGAAAATGTTTTGGTGAAGGATCCTGTCACTTTTTGAAGTAAGTGAAATGACTGTGTTGGAAGAAATCAGGAATCATGACCTGTTTTGTTAGGGACTTCAGGTTATCTTCAGGTTTCAGTCTGATGTGGTGGATCGAAAAAGTTGCGCCGGGATTCACGTCAGGCAGACTTTCGGCCGCGCGGGCCGGGGTCCACCATGCACGGGCCACATCCCCTCCCTTAACTTTGCAGTGTGTCCGCGACGTCGATCTCTGACAGAGAGTTTGACTCGTCTGGACCTCAATAACTGTGCGATTCCGGACAAGAAGAGGTGTATTTTACAGGCAAAAAGAAAGATCCGTGCTGTTCACCAAACGCCAGCATGTCAGCGGGACTCGATGATCATCTCGCCAGAGTGCCCGACTCACAGGCGAGACGGGGACTGTCTCTGTTCTGTGACGGTATCAAGGAGGTCGCGGCAGCGCTAAAAAACTCGCAGGTGACGAGCATAGGGACATCAAATCACTTCGGAGACGAGCAACTGTCGGTGGATGTGATTGCAGACAAGATCCTTTTTGGGAAAATGGGAGTGTCGGGGGTAGTGAGGGGGGCAGCTTCTGAGGAACTTCCTGAGCTCCGGGACATTCATGAAGAGGGTTCACTTGTTGTGGCATGGGATCCGTTAGACGGCTCTTCTATTGTGGACTGTAACTGGGCTGTGGGGACTATCGCAGGGTTTTGGAAATGTGGGAAGAACGGCATGGAGTGGAAGGGAAAGGACACTCTGGTCGGGGCATCAGGTAGGCAGCTAGTGCCGTCTCCGAACTCCTTTGGCATGTTCCTGGCGCTATTAGGCTTCAAAAATGCGTATCTGCTGTGAATGTTGAGTTGCAAAATCGATAATGGCAAGGTAAACACGACCCTACACTCTTTTATCCCCCTCTTCAGAAATTCCCTTTTTTCTCCGTCTCCGCTGTATCCCTTGCCGTCTCCAGCGGTCTCCCACTCTCCCATCGGTTCCCCATCTGCCTTTCCTTCTGTAGAACTTTGCATTCAGATCCGCACGTCGTTTCGGCCCGGTTTTGAGCGGAGAGGCTCAGCCCTTCGCGTCTCTGATCTTCATTTTAGTTTTCCCCTCTATCCTTCGCTCCCTCCGGTACTCGCTCTCTCTCCGCCTCGTTTCCCTCCTTCTCTTTCTTCTTCCTTCCTTTTGTGTCGTCTCCCTTCTTCCCGTGTGCTTTGTGCCGCTTTTGTCTTCCCTTCCGACGTCTCCATCTCTCTCTGCGTGCGAGTGTGAACCCCCCGTGGACCGGTCCATGCAGTCGTTCGTCGTTGCAGGATTGAACTTTCGATCCGCCCCAGTTGGTTCATCCCATGCTTTCTTTCCTGCACAGGACTTATACCTGGTTTGTGAATTTTCTGCAGGGCGACAACAGGTTGCGTCTGTGCTGGCCATGTACGGTCCCCGGACAACGTTGCTTCTCTGGGCAGAGGGGGACGAGGGGGTTCATGAGTACACGCTGCACGATCAACACTGGTATCTCTCCAACAGAATCTGCAACATCAAGGAAAAAGGCGCAAAGCTCTTCTCGCCTGCAAACCTCAGGGCTGCGCAGGTCCGCTTGACGACTCAAAAAGGCGTTTTCGTGGTGACCTTTGTGCAGGACCCGCCCGCATGCGGACGGAAGTCGTTTATTTTATTTCATACACTATTTTTTTCTTTTTTTGGTCGAGCCTCTGTGGCTTCCTACTATCCTGTCTATGCGCCATATTCCTCCCCCCAGTCTGAGTGCCCTGTGTGTTCTTCCTGTCGTCACTCCTTCCCTTCCTCACTCCCTCCTTCTGTCTGTTCCAACCAGCACGTGGGTACTTTGGATTCCTTTTCATTCTATTCATCGTTTGATCCTCTGCACCTTTTGTTCCTTTCGCTCCGTCCTTTCACGGCCCTTCTTGTTTTTCTGTTTCTCCTTTGTTTTCTTTTCGCTTCATCTGTTTACTTTTGTCTTCTCTTCCATTTCTTTTCTTTTCTCCCATGTGAGCCGATAATCTGAACCCTCCAAGCTCTTGAGCGCTTGACCTACTCTCAGAAGGGATTCTCGCTGTTTTTTGCTGCGCAAGCACAAGTAAATGAATGCATGCATGAGTGCATGTGTGGATACATGAGATGCGATACACAAGTACATGCATGAGATACATCATGCAGGATCTCCCTCCTTACAAGGAGTTGATAGACTTCTGGATGACGAATAGGTCAGGGGATGGGGGGGCGTCAGGGCAGATAGGAATGGACGGATAACGGAATGAATGAATGCATGAAGACAGAAAGAAAGTCAGAAAAAGTGACGGGGGTGGAAGAAAAGGCGCAGAGCGATGGAGAGGTGCCGAGTTTGTGTGTGTTCATACTTGTACGTGTTTGCCAATCCTGTGTGAAGCTCTCGTCTTTTCTTTTTGTCTTTCTTTTCGGGCCCACACCTCAGACGTCTGCATTCACCCAAGCGCAAATGGCACTGAGGCGTTATGGCCGTTACCTTTCTCGTCCGTCGTGTATTTGCGACTCTGTAAATGCCTCTCCACCTGGAGCACCTGCAGACCAGCCTTCTTGCCTGCTGTCTGCACGTCAAATTTTTGTGACGCACGCAGGTACACCTTGAGGTACACCGGGGGCCTGGTCCCTGACGTATACCAGATGTTTATCAAGGGCCACGGAGTCTTCGCCAACCCTGCGAGCGCAAAGGCCCCGGCAAAGTTGAGGGCCGTCTTCGAGTGTGCTCCTATCGCAATGCTTGTTGAAGCAGCAGGAGGAAAGACGAGCGACGGGAAACAGTCGATTCTAGACCTGAAGTCAGTCAGTCTGCATGACTATCCTTTCAGTCGGTCGTCAGCGAATTCTGTGACGAATCGAATTGCCCATGCACCCTCCTTCTCTTCCCCCGACCCCCTCGATGTATGATTTGATGCCCCAATGGACTGAGGAAGACGGGCTTTGAAGAATCGAAGTCCTGCGCGGTCGGTATTAGTTCAGACGCCGTTTTGCTGTGACTGGGCCTGGCAGCATTGCTGTGCGCATTTTCTCGTCTGTCTCTGATTGTCCGATTCGATCCATGCGTGTGTGCAGGTTCAATTCCTCGTCTGTCTCTGATTGTCCGATTCGATCCATGCGTGTGTGCAGGTTCAATTCCATGGACCATCGCACTCCCTTCTGTGCCGGCAGCGCGGAGGAGGTCGAACGTTTTGAAAAGGTGATGGCGTCGGGCTCGCAGTAACGCACGTATAGCACTAAGCGGGGCGGTCGTTGACGTCTCTCGCTAACATATTGGGTCTGTCGCCGATAATACTGTTGGCTGGCTTACTCGTTCATGTAGTATGCATACATTCATTCATGCATTAATTAATTCGATCGCTAATTGTTCTATCATTCATTCGATCATAGTACTAGTATTCAAAGAACAAAGTTATATTAAACTAGAAACTAGACTTAGCCGACGGAGGTCATTGTAGAAACTTTAAGTATCCATTTCTAGATTTATTTAATATTGTTTTGAAATATGTTTTTGAATAATGATATATATTCAATATTGCTCTAGCTAGTACTAGAGATTTAGTAATTCCTTTTGAGGTGACTCAGGTGAGCAATTATAGTAAATGAGCATGTTCTGTAATTAAACATTTTTTTGTCTTAAGCATGTCTTAAGCTATGTGATAGCCTATGTCTCTATCCGTCATACTATAGTAGTAAGCCTTTTTTCGTTTTTAAGTAAGCGTATATCGATTATGGGCTTAACTTTGAATGTTATAACTAGTTATAACTAATAAGTATATATAGTCAGAGTTCCGAGTCGTCTATTTGATATAGCATGATCTAGTGACTTTCGATCAACTTAGTCTTGAAGTTTCCTAGAGTTTTTTGAACACACTATTGATTTTAAAAACGTAAGCTGGTACTTAGGCCAGACTGGCCAGTACCCTACAGATACGCTAAGGTAACTAGGATTAGAGCTAGGATTTTACAGCATTTTATACAATTAGATATATCTGATTCACTCATACCACTGCCGTAGCAGTCCCTTCCTCTGAAGTTCCTCCGAGTCAGGCTCCCGTCTCCCCGCTTCTTTGTCTAACATGCCGAGTGTCCGAAATTGTGTGTGTGGTTTTTCAGATCTCACCGTTCTACCTCTATCTATTTCATAAACGGTGCCCACTTTCTGTCTCTGTCCTCATTCACAGGCGTCTCCAAGAAAGGGAAAGAATATTTGAAAGATGAGACGCAGCATACAGAAATAGAGGAAAACGGCAGAGATAGGATTGTGAATAGTGTCGGAAGGGAAAGAAGGGAACTCTGGGCACGTAGAACAGGCTGAGCCTCTGAGGGCATTGCATGCCGACTGTCTGAAGGGGCACGCAGATTTTCATCAATCTCCTCTTCTCTTCTGCTTTAGAGCCACCCGTATTTACAAGAACACGTTCTCAGTGGAAGTGATGGTCATCTCTTAAAGGCTAGTGAAAGAGCCAACGAAGAGATGAAAAGTCGGGCAGAAGACCGTTACCCGGGGCAGAAAAGAAAGAAAGAAAGAAAGAAAGAAAGACAGACAGACAGGCAGGCAGACAAGATGCAGAAGCTGAAAGAGTTATACAATACTGAAGCAACTTTCCTTGTCATTGTCACTGTCTTCTTCTCTGCCCATCGAAGCCTTTCACCCTTCTTCCCGCCTTGTCGATTCTTTTTTTTCTGCGGGGATGTTGCCATCATCACGCCTTTTTTCTGCAAGGCTGTTTGTCCACTGTGAAAACTTCAAGGCAAACGGAGAAGCAAAGACAGGGAAGGACCCCCTCATACCTCACCTGACAGAATAGATCTGCCTCCTGAATTCAAGTCCGACGTTTAATATGCATGCACACACAAAGCATACAATCAAAAGTCCCCCCTCCCCCTCTCCCCTCTCTGCAGGCTGAGCCTGCATGCATGCAAACACATGCAAAACGGATAGACTCCCACTGTCTCCCAATATGCAGGCCCCCCTGCTTGCGGAACGACCGTCATTTAAAATCCAGAAAACCCAATTTGATTCATGCACCGATCCATGCTTGCAGAGCAAGACTTCATCGACTCTGACATCGACTGCGCAAGAAAGAATGCTTTCCGCATGAACCGTGCTCGATCCCCCCCCCCCC
>JAHBMJ010001094.1:4904-31768 GCA_018398765.1 Chromera velia | reverse complement strand
GGGGGGGGGGGGGACACAGTCTGAAAAAGACCTTCTTTCTTTGATTCATGACTTCACCTGTCAAGTCAGTCAGTCAGTCAGTCAGTCAGTCAGTCAGCCAGCCAGCCAGCCAGCCAGTCAGTCAGCCAGCCAGCCAGCCAGCCAGCCAGCCAGGCAGGCAGGCAGGCAGTCAGTCAGTCAGTCAGTCAGTCAGTCAACCAGCCAATTGGTCTGTTGCAAATTACTGATTCCTTCATCCACGAATCCGTTGCGAGTTTTGCGATGAGCGCTCCCGGTTCTGTCCCATGCGCACAGGCAACGGTTGCGAACGGACCCGTCAAGCAGGAAACTCTGTCAGTCAGTCAGGAAGCCGAACAGAAAAGAAAAGCATCTTTTTGCCCTCTGGTTTTTGAAAGCATCTTTTCTCGTGACCATGCACACAGAAGGGCTTTTTAAAATTCTATAAAGTTCAAACTTGCGGTCGGTAGTAAGCAAATATCTGTGGGCTTTTGTGTCAGTTCCGTCTACTGCTAGTGCTCTCTGCCTCTGTATCATTTTTTGTGTTTGGGAATTGTAGCGTCGTGGCGTCCCTTTGTAGGTGATGATTCCCTCTTTTGCGTGTCTGTTCGTCTGTCTGTCTGTCTGTCTTTCTGAGAAAAAGGAAAAGAAAAGACGATATAGTCTATCTGCGTCGGTCTGTTGTGTACATTGGAGAAAAGGAGGGAGAAGGAGAAACATCTCGTCTGTCTGTCTGTCCTTTCGTCTCTCTGCAGGATCTTCCTGATTATCCGTGCGCTGCCTTTTTTCGTTCTCGTCTTTCTCGTTGGACCTTATCTGATTCAGAAGGCGAGGAGGGAGAAGATCGCCTGTGAGTTTCTCTATCTGCCTCTGCTTTTGTCTTCATGACGGGGGGTGGTTGGTGTTAAATTCAGAAGGCGCCCCGATCTTCATGTGCCTGACTGTTCCGATTTGGTCGAAATCTCAGTGCGCATTCTGATTTTTCCTCAGCTAGCAGTCCCTGTGTCTTGTTTCATACACAGACCCGTGAATGCACACACCTTCTTCTTCTCAGGGAATTTCTACCTAGGGCACCAGGGACTCAGCTGGGACTGTCTCGTTGCTGGGCTGTTCATCTGTCAGGTTGGTCTGTCAGTCGGATGAAAGGGGGTTGGATTGGGCGGAGTTTAGTGTCTTAATGCAAACAAAGTCCCTTCTTCTCTTCCCATCGCTGGAATAATGTTCTGTGAGCATACCACGTTGGTGTTTTTATCCTGTGCTTGTCACATACAGGGTATCCTTAAAGTACAGGAATACTTTCGCATACTGAGACCTTTGTCCCTCCACGAGGTAACACACTAATGCAAAGAGTCTTCATTATCCTTCATATTGTCTTTCCTGCCGTCCCGTCTCTTGTCTTCAGGTTGCGGTCCTCTCTCTGGTCGCGCAGAGCAGTGAGATCGCGATGCTTCGTGACACCCTCATGAGTAACACGACATGGTCCGTCGGCCGGGCGTCGATTGATCTTTTGTAGGAATTTCGTGAAACAAAGGCGAAGCGGGGGACAGGAAGAGACCATTCATTTTGCCTATGTGTCTCTCAATGTGCATTTTGGAACACTTTTGTGAGCCTTGTATATTTTTCTTAATTGCTTTCAATGTTTCGTCCATCATCAAAGTGTCACCGCTACGGCTGTACAGACTCTGAATGCATCCCCGTCCGTCCTCTCTTTTTCTCTGCATGTGCATGTGACTGCAGGACGCGACTTGCCCTGGATGTGCAACTCCTCCTGGTGCTGGAAGGTCGGTGGGTGTACTGATCCAGTTCTAGTTTGTGCGCATTTTGGTCCACGTCTTTCGTCCGCTTTTTTATTTTCCTGTTCTACCTGTTATTTCTTTGTTCGATTATTTCTTCAGCTGTGTACCAGACAACACTGATGAGCTTTCGTGCAGGGATCACTTTGATGGTTCTCACCTTCCGGGTGATCTGGTTTCTCCGCCTCAATCGGGCGGTGAGTTCGGTAGATCCGTAGTACTTATTTCGGGTGTACCTGGTTCCATTTGGGGGTGGGGTGCTTCGGGAAGGGGGTAGGGAAAGATTGGTCAAGCAGGTTGAGGTTCTTCTGAAGGTGGTCCCCTCTGTGTCTCCAGTCTGACTCGGATGTGTGTACTACTTTTTCTGCGTTGCGTGCTCCCTTTGCCCAGGAGTGTGTGTTTGCTCCTCCAAAAACAATCAGGAAAGGAGAAACCGAACCCAAAAAATTCAGCTGAGAAAGGAAGAGCGATTTCTCCTGTCATCGGAGCAGTGAAGGGTATTGCTTCTCTTTTTTCTTCTCGAGTAGAAGAGACAAAGACAAATCGTGGACAGACCAGCCCAAGCAAATCTCTGTGTTTGTATCTGTGCGTGAGAGTGTATGTATATGTACATGCGTGCATCATGATTGTGAACGCAGTTTTTTATCGTCTGGACGGGACTCGAGGACGGCATGGTCTGTCTGTCTGTCTGTATGTCTGTCTCTCTCTATGCCTGCCTGTTTGTCTGTCCGTTTGTCATTTGGTCTCTTGGGCAGTGCCCGGGGGTTGTCGCCCAATTGTACCGTCATTGATGCATCGCTCAGTCATACGGTCTTCCTCCCTTGTGCCAAGACAGGTCGACGCCAGGTCTCTCTGTGGTGTGAAAAGAGACGAAAGAATGGATCAAGAGAGACCGAGCTGCTTGATTTTCCTCTCGGGTAGTGATGCCGTTGAAAGTTACCAGAAGCAAAGTTGAGAATGGAGGTGGATTGTAGTGCTTTCTCCTCTTTTTCTGTACTAATGTCGATCTTCACTTGCACTCGCAGGAGTCGACCATCCTTGCACTGGTGCTGTTTTTTCCGTTCTTCCTGGGATTTGCTGTTTGGGCATACAGCATTTGGGTCTGTCACTTTTGTGTCGATTTTTCTGTCTGCTGCTATGAAGAGATGAAGACAACTTGCGAAAGGTTTTTTCGAGAGTCGGTCTTTTGTTGCACCCACATGAATTTTCCCTGATGAGATGTTCCGTCGTTCTTGTTTCCTCCTTTTTCACCAGCAGTTTTAATTCTTGCGTACGTGCTCGCTGGATTGAGCTCCGTCTTTTCTCGGCGATGAAACGTTTGGATTTCTGATTGACTTTGCGCCTCTTTGTCAGACTGAAGGTCATGCCCGGTTTCGGTCCTTCGGGCCACTGCCTTTCGTCATCTTGACTGGAAACTTTCCGGCGTGTCTGTTTATCTGCAGGGACAGGACAGCCAAAGCTTTTCGAGTGTGATGAAGGCGTTCCAATTTCTCCTCATCGGAATGTCCGGGTGAGTGCATCAGGGGGACTTTTTTTTTGCCTTTGGTTTTTTGTCGGAAGGATTTTCCCTCAGTTCTGAAATGCTTCAATGACGTCATCGCAATGTCTTCAGGAGTATGTGTTGGTGTCAAGTCGCATGAGTCTCTTCCTCCCTCCCTCGCTCTCTCCCTTCAGGCAACTGGACGACGCGGTTGCACTCCACCAAAGGTCCAACAGTCAGGAGAGGGCCTGGCAGGTCGTCTTCATCGTCAGTCCGTCTGTTTGGCTGGCAGCTAGTGAGGTGGCATCGAACAGGACTGTGGTTGGGGAAGGGGGAAGCTCACGGGTGATACTGTGAAAGAAAAAGAAAGAAAGAGGACATGCAGGTAGACGCGCACAGAGATACGCACATCGACAGAGAGGGTGTAGAAGGGAGAATAAAACACCAAGCGAGAGTTTCACAAGCCTGTGCCCGCACGCATACGGTGTGTGCCAATGAATGTATGCAAAAATAATGTATGCAGGTAATGTACGTGATCATCTTCCAACTGATGGCCATCGGGCTCTCACTTGCGATTGTGGTCAGTCACTCTGTCGCTTAGTTCTTCTCGGTGGTTTGATTGACAATGTCATGTGTTTCGCCCCAAGGATGTCGAATGGAAGTGACAGTGAGATTTTCCCAGTCCGACCAGGAGAAGCAGAAACTTCGGGGGTCCGAAAGAGCGAATTGCGAAATGCTGTAACATCGTCAAAAGTGCGGAGGATCACAAGTCCGCTTGTGTGAATGGTTGGGTCGGTGTCCTCTTTCTACAGCAAAAGCGCAGACACTACACAAGTGAGGGAGGGAGGGGGGTCTGTCATCCTCCCTCTTCATCCCGGCTGTTTGCCTTTTTTCTCCCTTTCTAGATCCCAACATGCCTGAAATCATCTTTTTGTCTGTTTCTGTGTGCAGGTGGACGCATATCAGAGAAAGCGGGTAACACACGGTCAGGACAAAGATTATTTGTCAGACCGTCCTTGCCAAGAAAGTTCGGTCCTTTTACACGACCTCACTTTTTGTCTTCGTGAGAATGTCCTTCTACTTTATTTCTGATCGTGGAATATCAGATTGCTAAACAAAAGCAAAACTGTAAAGCCTGGTGAACAGGAAAGGAATCCATGACATGAAAATGGACTTAATTTTCTCATCACTTTTCCCCTGCACCCTCCTTAATTCTCTCCTTCTTCTTCTCTCTTTCACTTAATTCAGGAGGCTACCGGGCAGAACAGTACCAGCAGACACTGCCTGAGTGGATCCGCTGGACGTTGCAGAACAATTTTGGCAGCCTTCTCTTGGATCTCCTCGGTCAGTCCTTTTGGAGAGAGAGATTTGAGAAGGGTGGATAAAAGCGAGACAGCTTGTCGAGTCTTTCTCGTACATGCAGACTATCTGTCTGCATGTCTGTGTGCCTGCTACTAGATGCATCTGAAAGGTTTTCAAGAGGAACAAACAAACAAGTAACTTGAAATTTCCTACCATCCCTTTCCAATGCTCTCAGGAGTCCGCAAATCCCTTTTGAGGGACCGAAGACGAAGGACTCCTACAGAGCCAGAGCTGGCCGCCAAGTTTCGGGAGAAGTACAAAAAAGACTTGCAGGAGAGAGAGGAGTGGAGACAGACGTGGAGGAAGAGAAGTCCAGCGTGGGAGTGGCTGTGCGGGTCCAGACATCTGAAGGGAGACAAGACGAAGAGTGGACGGTCTGGGAAAACTAGCGGGAAACGGTGATGGAGTTGAAAAGATCATTCAAGTTGAGAGCCATGATGTAACGGACTTCACCATGATCTTGTGTTGTTTTGCAGAAAGTGTTTCACAAACAAGCTGAAGTGCGGCACCATGTCAGGCTTCGAAAAAGTTCAATTCACTAAGTGTTGTGATCAAAGCATCTATCTGTCTGTGGCGTGCCTTTGTCACAACCGATATAGTTGTGGTGCAATGTAGGTTTATATATAAGCAATGATTGGAGAACTACATTAGGCCGAATTCGATTAATTGCACTTTATTGTAATGATCGAACCTAGGTCCTAGGATTGAACTTAATTCATTCTCCCAATTTTTTTTAAATTATGCAGTGACAAATAATCTTTTAAAAATAGATAATTTGACATGTGGTTTAGATATGAATTATATATGCCAAGTTGACATCCAGCAGTCACTAGGGCATTCACCGAGCAGTGGACCGTAATCGGAACCCTAATCCTTGATCAATAAAATTTCTAATAACTTTTAACACAACATTATGATATTAAAGAACTTTTATCAATTTTTTTATATTTGAATTGAATTTAAATGAATGAATTTGAATTGAGACGCGGTTAAAGCCGGTGAGCTGTTACTTAGGCTCTGCTAGTGGCCAACCACGGGGTATGAAACCTCCCTGAACCTAAGTGCCACTTGAAAAAATATAATCAAAATGATCTCCATCTGCGGCATTGTTTTTTAAGAGACTATCCAGATATGCGGCTTTGGCTTTCAAGACACCATAAATAATCCGCCGCCTGCAGCGCAAACTTTCAAGCTTATCCAAAAATGCGGCTTGAACTTTCAAGTGGTAGTTAGGTTCAGGGAGGTCGGGTATGATATGCAATGTCCGTTTGTCAAACAGTAAAACTTAGGCTCATAGCAGAATGGCTATAACTAGTTGAAGTATAGGGTACCAGCCTGCCGTGTATCTATGCTTGCTTCTGAACCTACCGGGCCGAGCGTGCAGGCCGTGCCGCGCGGTGCCGAAGCGCCGTGCTGGCTGGGATGGGATTGCCGTGCGCGCATTCGATTTTGTACGATTTTGTGCCGTACACATTCAGCACCAGCCAGTTCAGATCGATTCACTTCGTGCAGCACTAGCTGATCGAATGCCTTTCAGCTGTTTGTTCTACTCTGCCTTGACGGACAGACTATTTCATGAAGTAGTTCCACCATCATGGAGATCTAGCTCTGCATTCCGTTTGACCATCATTTGGTCATTCTCTTTTGCGGTTGACAACGCTCTGTTGTGTCCCGTTTCGGTCAGTCAATGACCGCAACGATCACTTCCGTCTCCGTATCTTTCTCCAGCAGTCTTTTCCTCCACTAGTTCCTCCACTCTTCAACAAATTGGAAGCTGCCCGTTCCAGTCAGAACTGGAATGGCGGAATGCTTTGGTAGCTATTTCCTTTTCCTGTAGCAGAAGTGGAGACCGGATGGATCTGCAGTCGCTCCAACAGCAGGTTTTCACTGGGAGACGCCGTGTTGCACTTGTGGACTTTGCTTGCGGACGACACCATTGTGGACGCACTGAGTCCCCAATCTCCCCTCACACTCTTCGGACCTTCATCTCCAACCACCTCAACAAACTTGAGCAAGTGTCCAAGGATCTCCAGCAACATGATCGCCGCCACTTTGCCATGAGCCGCTCATTCACCAGCTGCCACCAGTTACTGCCAAGACTGCACTGAGCCGTCAGTGCACCATCTGTTCACACCTGCTTTGGGGGCCGCCAAGAACTGGGAGTGCCGCACCATCGCTACTGGAATTTGCTTGTCTGCTTGCCAGGATCATTGAGGAGGCAAGGTTTCGGAAGCACCTCTTTGGGGGGGGTCTAGAAGGGGGGGGATTGGGAAGGGATTCTTTCATCTTTGTTTGGCCGTCTCCGCATCTTCTGCCAGTCAACGTCCATCCGTGTGCACACCGGCGTGAGGGGGGATACAAGGACGCTCCGCTGAATTGCGAATGCAAGGTTTTCAGTATTTATTTTCTCTTGTTAGGCAGTGAGTGTAAACTGTGCATGTGATCGAACTCTTTGATGAATAAGCATACAAGGCACGATTTGTTCTGTCTTTCTGCACAGCCACTACATGGATTCTTTCTTTCCCTGTTACTTTTCCAGTGTTGTGAAGCGCTCATCTTTTGAAAGGCAACAGACAGCCAAACCTAAGAGGCAGGCCGAAGAAAGGCAGACTTAAGAGGCAGGCCGGAGACAGACAGTCTTGTGATGTCTAGCCCTCTAACCTTGTTCTTGTGATGCCTAGCCCTCTGTCTCTCTGTTATCCTTTCATGTGTGTTCTTCAATCTTCAACACTGGCAGGCAAGTGAAAGCAAGAAAATATTTTATTGGCTCTCAGGCAGTCAGACCAAAAGGCTATTTCATTCCCTTTGTCTTTATCTTTCCCTGGTGTTTCGCTTCCGTTTCTTTCTCTTTGTAAAGCTTGCATAGAAATGTAATCGAGGGGGGGAGTTGAAGTATAGGGTACCAGCCTGCCGCGTATCCATGCTTGCTTCTGAACCTACCGGGCCGAGCATGCAGGCCATGCCGCACGGTGCCGAAGCGCCGTGCTGGCCGGGATGGGATTGCCGTGGACGCATTCGATTTTGTACGATTTTGTGCCGTACGCATTCAGCACCAGCCAGTTCAGATCGATTCACTTCGTGCAGCACTAGCTGATCGAACGCCTTTCAGCTGTTCGTTCTACTCTGCCTTGACGGACAAACTATTTCATGAAGTAGTTCCACCATCATGAAGATCTAGCTCTGCATTCGGAATCCGTTTGACCATCATTTAGTCATTCTCTTTTTAACTAAATTTATTTTAATATGTCCTACTTCCTTTAGTAGTAGTAAATTAGTACTTCCTCTCTATTTTTTTAGTAGAATTTTTAGATTATATAATTTTAAGTTCACAAGTGAATCTAAGTGAATCATTGAACTTAACTGATGATTGAAGTGATGATGCACCAGCAGCTACACTCCACCAATAGGGTTTGGCATTAATTAATTAATCAATCAATAGTTATCATGATTATTATTTTTTTAATTACTTTTTCAAATCTAACAATCTAACTTAACTTGAAATCTTTTCTGAAAATCAATTAAAATCAATAGTCTAGTTAGTGGCCCCAGTATTTAAATACTTTGGCTTCGTAGTTTAGTGAATAAGTTTGATTATGACTCAGGAGTAACAATTGAGTTTCAGTCTTGGATACGCCTGACCTTCATGGAAACTTATAGCAGCGTGCATACGAGTGACAAAAACTTGTGTACGCAAACTGGTATTTGCGCGCACTGCGGATGCATGCGTGCTTTCCGCACGAAAGGAATTAAGGGAATTGAAAATTCAGATCCTTTTGAAAATGTCATGATCTGACAGGCTTTTTCCTTTCATTCCCGTTGACTTCCATAAGCGCTTCTGCTCTTCTCGAGTCAAAGACTATCTCTTCCTCTGCCCAGAGAGATTGTAGCGCGAAGATTCGTGCCTTTTTGGTGCCAGTCTGTCGACAGGAAGGTTTCTTGCGTCTTTATCTTTACCATGCCTGCCGGAGGATTCTTGCTGGCCCCCGACCCCTATGCCCGCTGGAACGAGGGGGAAAGGGAGGTCCGAGGGCACCACACCGACATGATTCAGGAGGGCAGACGGAAGTACGGCAGGGACCTGGACATCACTGCCTACGCAACAGGACACGACCCCTGCTTCTTGGGAATCTGCGGGAAGAACTACACAGGAAAGCCCTACGGGAATGACAGGTGAGAGAGATCCCCAAACACGGAAACGACCCAGATACTATACAAAGAGTGTGTAAACCTGCTGCGAAGCGCTTGAACCACGAATAGACGGGTCTGTGTTCCCCGGATCGCTTGCCGTTTCCATGGGCATGTACCGGCAACACACATGCATGCATTCATGCACCGATCACTTCCTAGCAGCATTCAAAGACCCCTCTAGGCCCTTCAGCCCTCGACCTACGTCGTAGCGCTTGACCTCACTCCGCCTTTTCCAGCTACTTGCTGTCAACCGGCCCGGTCACCGTTCATCAGTGACCACCGTCCCAACCCTGCCCAGAGCCTCCTTTTCCCTTCTCCTCTTATCCTCTTTTCCCGCTTCATTATCACCCTTAGTTCCGTCACCCTTTGCTTATCCATAATAGAGCTTTTCTGTGCACGTCTTCTGTTGTATACGGGGGGATTCCGGACTGGGTATGAATGTGCAATTTACGACTTTCCTTCTGCATCCCCGAACACAATTTTTGCATTTGCTTTCTTTCATCTCCATGCAGCTCTGCAGCACAGACCGTGCTTGCCGGTCCCGCCTTTTGGAAGCGTACTGCCTTCAAACCCGACCTGGAGGAGACTTTAAGCCTCACTCAGAAGAAGGGAAGGTGCGTGAAGTCGAAGTAGAAAGTAATTCGTTCAATAATCATAATTACAAGTGGTTCACATATATATCCAGAGGGCTGTTGAATGATTTTATGGGAAGGAAATTCGCAGGCTGTTTATGGATCTGTTCTCATCAGATTCATGACAACTGCTCTTCTCTTTTTCTGTGCTCTGTTGGTGTGCAGGTTTCCACACTTTTTCTTTGGTTGTCAATACATCTCTCTCTTGGCGTGTATCCGTTTACCTGTCTCTCTTTGTGCTTGGGGAAACACACGAGTGCATGTGTAAGGGCATATACCGGAGTGCACCTCTACATGCACATGGCTCTATCTGCAGCTCTTCTGGAGGAGCCCCGACTTTCCCCACTCTCTCCGTGCCTCCAGCAACAATCAACATCAAGGAATTCGTGGACACATTCGACAAGTCCTACAGGTGGGCAGGGGAGCATTTCCCTCCTTAGCAGAAAGAAACCAAAGACAAAGCAGATAGATCCCTTTTTTGAAACTGAGGACCTTGAAAGATCGATACTCAGTTTGGTTTCCTTCATTCTGTCTGTACACGCCTCCTTTCTCCCATTTGGGTGCCGGCAGCCTGTCTGTTTTTTTCCGTCGGGTGTTGGGCACACGCAGAAAGAGGTTTTACATTTTTCCCATCTTCTTCCAGGCTCACTCTTTGTCAATCACTCACTGTGGAATTAAGCTGTGGAATTAAGCTTCTTCTTTTCTTCCCGACTCCACTGCCAATCTCTCACTTCCCCCCTTCTCGTTCCTTCAACCACACATGCATGCATGCAGACCCGATTTGCAACCAGGAGAGCGCATCAACTTCTTCAACACCCTTCCGGTCAGTCTGTCTGTCTTCTCTTTGTCTCTGTGTGTATGGGCCTGTCCAAGAATTTCATTCTCCCCATGAACATTGTCAGCGCTCTACATGCGTCTCCTCTCCTTCCATCGCTCTCACCTGCATGCGGTTTTCCTGCGCCCCTTCTGAAGTCCTCCGGCCCACGTTTCGTCCTTCTGGTCCATTTGCGTTGCGGCACGATCTCCTGAATGAAGATTCTGTGGGTGATCTCCAAGCAGTGGTCTGTGCTCTGAGCGCCGTTCATCTGCTTGTAATGCCTGTGCTCATGAAAGACGAATGAATGCATCTCACTTACTAATCTGATTCTTGTTGCATGTTGCAGCACAAGTACACAGCGGCAGGGGAGACCAAGTGGAATGTGGACACGAAAGGCCACAGAAGTTCGAAGCACGAGGTCGCCTTCATGGCCAACGTCATTCGACGTTGAGATCGAGGGAGGGACTAGATCACAGAAGTGGGAGAGGATCGGCGCAATTAAATGAAAGAAGATTGATGCTTGTGTTGATTTCAACGAGGGAAAAGGGCACAAGGAGCAAGTAACCAGCACGGTAATCACGCACGTAAACAAAGGTTGTAAAGGGCAACAGTGGTAGACGGATAGGAATGTGTTTTGTCAGTGCATGATCGAGCCTGGGATTGAGCAGGTCGATCATGTCACTTGATGGAGTTCAGAGACGCAGGCTGCAGCACAAGAAAGAGGCTAGGAAAGAGGTGAACGTGATCGGTCATGTCGTGTCTGTCGTGCAACTGCCAGTGGAACAAACTCTATTGGTCTTGTTTACAGAACCTCATATTGTTGATCAATGTCATTTTAGAATAACATTGCAATGATAAATCTGTGAGTCTGCTGAGCCTGCTCTAAAGTCTGCTGGGACTCTGCCCCTCGGGCCTCGCCCTTCGAAGGGCTATATAGCTATATCCATGCCAAAATCTCACAGTTTCTGATAATTACCAAATTTAAAAAATTTATTTGTAGATATATATTCATTACACTGTGCTGTTAGGAGTAACCAACTTAGTTTGGTTACCGAGGTGGCCGTTAGGCCGCTCGGTAACCATTTTTATGGTTACGGTAATCCTGCAGAGTTACATTGATTACCGTTGTTTCGGTAAGCAAAACAGCTAGTGGTAATCGTTTTTTTAAGCAAAACAAATTAGTGGGTAAATCGAGTACCAAAGATAGATTTATTGTAAAGTTCTCTTATATCTAGAAATATGTGTAAGTATGTGTAAGTTAAAGTCAAGTTCTTGATATTATAGAAACAACTTAGATAAAAAAAGTTTAAAAATGATCTTTTTTACGTCGTACTGTACTCGTACACAGTTTTTGAAGATGCGTTTCTCCTATATTAGATCTCGATGCAACACATTTGTGGGCAGATACAGCCAGATTACCGTGGTAGTGGTAATCCCCTCAAACCCCCCTAATTACCAAGTTTTGGTTACCAATTTGATGGTAACCAAAAGCTTTCTAAGAAAAGCCGGTAGTTACTCCTAACACCACAGTGTAATATTCATTTTTTTTGAGAAATAGACTTCTATAAACAATTAAATTTGATGGAAGTGGTTTAAGTAGGTAATATAGTTTGAGAGCCACCGCAGTACCGCTAAAGCGGTGGTCTAACCTTTGGTATAGCTTTTGGTCTCTCTATAGGATCTGACTAGCTAAAATATAGCTACTCATTCAATCTAAGTCCCATTGTTAACATATCATTTTTTTACTAAATTTTTTAACTTATTTAATTCTTATTCTGCAATCAATGGTTTTTACAGGACGATGGCGACAGTTAGCAACGGTGCATGAGAATGATGATGAAGGGATTTAAATAAAAACCATTAGAGAAAATATAGGAGAAAATTAACTTAAATAGTATATCTCTGTTTATATAGGTAGAAAAATATAAATTCGTATTATAGAAAACACCCGTAATTTGAGTCGTAAAAATACATCGGAATAATATTAGATCTCAGACTATTTTTAAACGATAGAGATACATGTATTTTTGTAGAATGCTGCAGAAATATTTCCATGTAAAGTCGTAGGTATGATACATGAATGAACTGTTAGAGGCATGCAGTCCTACTAGCAGTCCTAAAGGCAGGCACACATTTCATAAACATTCTCCATATTTCAGAAAACGGGCAGGCATCAGGCAAGCCCTTTCTTCTGGACTTTCTTTCTTTAGCTGCTTCCCCGACCCGAAGCGTGCAAAGAAACCATGTCCAATTTGGTTTTATTGACTCAGTGCAGTGTTCACCCGGCAAGAACGAACAACAAATGTACAGCTGGACTTTGCCCTCCTTCCAGCCTTTAATACACACACATGCAGGTAGACACACACATGCACAGAGGCACGGACGCACTCATGATGACTTAAAGATTAGTGAGCAGGCGCTCCTTTGCTTGAGCGAGTAGGTGTGTGGATGGGTGTTGAAGGGAATGAAGGAAAGAACAGGAAGAACGAGGGGGCGGGAGGAAAGGAAGACGCCGAAACAAAGAGTGGCGCCAAAGAAGAAACGTAAATCAAGGGGCAGATTTAGAAGCTCAGCAGCAAAAAGGCAGACAGCCAGGCTGACAGAATGAGAAAGGAAGCACAGGCTGTTTACAGACGCTCAGCCCCGACCCTATATGCCCACAGACGGGAAAAGGAGGAAAAACAATCAGGGGAGAGGACGACAGAGAAAACACAGACAGTACGCGCCTTTCTCTCCTGTGAAAGAAACAGACAAAGAAGGGAATAAAGGTGAAGGTAGGATGCAGTGGGATGCCAACGTCGTCTCGGTCTCTCTCCCATGCCTCTGCTGGTTGAAGGAGAGTCACTCTATAATGCCGATGCAAGGAAACGAAAAGAGGGGGGCAGGATGGTTGTCTGAAGAGGCACAAGGGGGGGGGAAATTTTTCTTCGAAACAGAAGAACGACCACTTGCCGTTTCTCTCCGCTGCCTCTCCTTTTGCTTGTGTGCGTGGAAGTGGTAAAGTAGAAGGGGAAAAAAGAAGTGACGAGTGAACAGATGGATGAGCACATTGAAAAAAGGTGTTTGAGAAAGAAAAAGGAAAGCAAAGTTAACCACTTGGATAGAAGGGGAGAAAAAGGGGGTCCAATACTCTCGTCCTCTTCCCACTTCCTCAACACATCGTTTGCATCCCCCCCCCCCTGTGCCCCGAGGGACATACACATACACAAGAAACGCCACGTGCAGACGCACACTTACACACACATGCATACAAACACAAAGGCACACAGAAAGAGACACCAAGTGAGCACGCACACGGGCACAAGGACACGCAACAAGCAGACAATCAAAAAATCAAAGAGACGGTCCGAAAGAGCAATCCAAAGAGAGGGAGCGAGAAAACATCAATGGCCGGCGGGCGAGTCTGTATAGGAAAAGGGGAGCGAGGAGGATGAGCAACGCCTTCTCACCGCAGGAGAGTCACTCTGTTTGATTCCCTGATTCCGGCTACGAAACCCGAAAGTCACTCATACACACAAACAAAGAATCAAAACCAGCCAATCAGAAAAAAATCACAACACACACGTACCCTTTGAACGACCTTGTCAACAACCCTTCCTCTCATGGTGCAACAAGTAAAGCGCTTCAGAAATCCAGAACAGGGAAAGAGAAAAGAAAAGAGAAGACAAGCAGGGGGAAAGGAAAGGGAGAGTCAAGGTGCAGAATGTGTAGAGGGGATCTTCTTGCACTCATTGCAACATCGCCGATCTTTTTTGTGAATGCAGATGCCCTTCCCTCCGCACTCTTTGCAGTAGTAACGCAGGCGACCGTGCTCGCAGGTGCTCTTCCCCCCACACTCTTTGCACTGATTGCGTCTACGGCCGTGCTCGCAGATGCTCTTCCCTCCGCAATCCTTACATCTGTGACGCTCCCGGCCGTGCTCACAGATACTCTTCCCACCGCACTGCTTGCACTGAGAGCGCTGTCGGCCGTGCTGGCAGATGCCCTTCCCTCCGCACTCCTTGCAGGAGTAGCGCAGGCGGCCGTGCTGGCAGATACCCTTCCCTCGACACTCTTTGCACTGAGAGCGCTGTCGGCCGTGCTCGCACACAGACCCACCCCCGCACTCTTTGCATGTCGTCGGAACCCGTCCATGCAAACAGAGGATCCGTCCGTGCCGGTCCCTCTTGATCTCTCCTGTGTACTCTCTCTTCTTCCCCCCTCTCCCCACCCCCATGCTTCCACTGCTACCGTCTCTGCATGCGTGGTCCTTGCAGTGAGTGCGAGGACAGCCGAGGAGACAGAGGTCCCCTCTCTGGAGATGCACGTCCGTTTCCTGGTCTCCCCCTCCTCCCGCTGCTTCCCTCTCACAGACTCCCCCTTGTGCTTCTCTCTTCACCTCTCGAC
This sequence comes from Chromera velia, assembly GCA_018398765.1. Lineage (NCBI taxonomy): Eukaryota > Chromeraceae > Chromera > Chromera velia. Next base: position 17,113 of record JAHBMJ010001094.1, on the reverse strand, counting down.
CAGTCGCGTCATACTCCTCGCAGTGCGGAGTGACGCTGTCATTGACGGAGGAGAGAGTGTGATGCTGTGGGACTGATTCAAAGGAACGCGCAGAAAAGTCTCTGTCTCTACTCAACCCCTCTTGGATGCCCCTCCCCCCTTCTCTGTTGGATTCGGAGACAGAGACGGCAGCGGAAAGAGAAGAGAGACGGCGGCGCTTCGACCCCTCACACACCGAAGACACACTCACTCCGACAAGATCTCTAGGAGAGACACAGTCACGTCCACCCACCAAACCATTCACACTCTCTGCAGTCTTCCCCCCCTCTTCGTCCGCAACCCCCCACCCATGCCTCAGAGCTGCAGGTGCGAATCGAAGTGTCTCATTAGACCATTCATACCCTCTTCTCATCCCCTTCCCCCCTTCCCCCCTTCCCCCCGCCTCTGAACGCACATAGGCACAGAGGGCTCAGGATGACCCCCGGAAACAGACACGCCATCACATTCACCAGAGTAGTCAGCAGACGCCATCAGAGTGTCTGCATTCTCCGTAACCTCCTCTACAGATGCTCTGCCTCTGCGGGCGGGAAACTCAGCTTCAGACTGTACATGCTCAGCCATCCCACACCCCCTTCCCTTCCACTGACCACAAGCTCTCTCTGAGGCAGGTGAGGGGGCAGGAGGCGGTGCGGCAACAGAAACCGAGGCACTCCCACTGCAGAGACTAAGCATCATGTCACCCTCTGAAGGACCCCCAAAGCTCCCCCCTCCCCTCGTTTCTCCGCCCTTCCTTCCCCTCTCAATGTCAAACTCAGAGGAGACAGAGGGGAGCGTGTCCTGTTCAAGTTGCTGTTTTGCTAACACCATGTCCTTCAATGCCAACGGAGTCACCTGTGTCTCCCCATTTCCCCAACGACCACCAAACAACACAAACCCACCATCGACAACCTCCACCTCCCGCGGCTCACACCCCAAAGGCTCACATATGCACCCAAAACAATCACGACCTCCACCGTTGGTGAGGGCTGCAGCTGAGGTGGCTGAAGTGACTGCGGAAGAGTTCTCACACCCACTGTCTATCAGAGACCCACCGTCTACCAACGCCGTACCACTCCACACTGACGAATGCAAGGCGACAGTATTGGTATGCGGTCCAACAAGGGCAAACTGAAACTGCACTTGAGAGCACGCACGCGCTATGTCGCATCGGAAACGACATCCACACTCCTGGGAAGGCAGGGTTCTTCACTCGATGGAGGGTGATACCGCGACTCGCATCCCACCCTCCGAGCTCAGAGCTGCTCCCGACCACCACCAGCGTCTGCCCCTTCCGAGGCTCCACACCAGAGCACGCAAAAAGCACACCACCACCCGTCTCCGCCTCCATCACGAACAGTCGATCGATCAATCAATCAATCGAAGGAGCAGAAGCGGCAACGAGAGCTAGAGTGAAACCGACAAGAGATCCCTGCAGGCAATCAACGTGTATGTATTGATATACATTTCAAGAGCAAAGGATCCTACTGAGACTTTCGGAAGAATTGAGCCGCCCTGTAAGAGACCGTCACTGACCCCTGGCTGTTGGATTGATCAAGAAGACGACGCGAGACCCGGCCGGCGAGTTGTTGATCTGATGCCGATCGAAGACACAGAAGCCCCCTGCAGCGAGAAAACGACCGCCGAAGGCCCCAAACAGCGATCGACAAACTCCCCGGCTCTCACAGGAGGAACCCTGCCGAGAGGAGAGACTCGATCTCTCTCGATCAAAAGCCAAAGCCTGAGTGACACTGTAGCTGCCCTTCCTCGAAAAAGAGCTTTGGCGACACGACGTACGGCTGCAACTACTGAGACAGACGGTGGGAAGCCGGAGGCACAAAATTTCTCTCTCGCTTAAGCAGAGCAAAGACGAGAGCCAGCCTGAAGGGACCAGCCTTCAGATCAAGGCCGAAGCTGGACAAAAAAGAGCTTCAACTCAGAGTGCAGAATTCAGACACCGATCGACACACTGAAAACTCCGAGTGAGATGGGGACTTGCACACGTCTCAATTGCTGACCTCTTGCATGAACGTGTCTAGCTGACAGTGAAAACTCTTGAGTACTAAGCGACCCATGGAAGAGTACGCGAAGAGTGATGAAGAGTATATATAGGATCATTCTCAGTGCATGAGTTGAAGTGCATGGGATGACGAACAGTATCGAACCGATGTCGAAGGAAGGGAGCGCGATCGATGCTGCATGCAGTGGCATCACGCGAGCTAGGTTGCATGCATGTGCGAATCGCGAGGTCGTTTTGCCCTTGCATGAATGAGTCCCTTCATTCAATTGAATTCCCTTCCCATGCAAGTCTCCACTCTCGGTCAATGATGTTTAATATTGTTCAATGGATCTGTTGATTCCTTAGACAATTTGATCGATGTGTCTTTTTCGGTTGCCCGAGACTTCAGGCTTCTTGATCTGATCGACAGCACGGCACTGTGACGGCAGCATGTCCCTTGCTAACTATATATATGTAACACTTATATAGTCAAGTCTCTACTAGTCTCATCGTGACAAGCACCAGGAGATCTTCCATTAATTCTTGTGGGTTGTATAAACAGGAGCGGGGAACTGAACAATCTGTCCGTTCCTTCTTTGTTCACTACCGACTTCTTCAGTCCCTCTTTCTTGGGTCACAGTTGGGTGACACTTTCAACTTCTGGACGGGCGTCTCACGGGGCACTCGACTTTCTTTTCGTTGCTGATCACACTGTGTCAAGCAACTCAGCAAGGGCTTCGCTGGCCGAGACGCGTGGTCAGTCGTTGATGGCCTTTCTTGCCTGCATCAGATGCGGCGAATGACATTAAGTCATTCCATGGATCCTGTTGAGTGATGGATCCGTTTGACTTTTGAGGTAGCCTTCAGAAAGGATTGGGATTGCTGTTTCCTTTGCGATTGTGTGCAGCTGATTCTCAAGGGTGTCGACGGTCAGAGGCAGCTGTGAGCTCGTCTGTATTCCTTGAGAACCAAGTGATCGATCCATCGACAGGAGTTGATTGTCAAAATGAAGGGAGGAATCGCCTTTGTTGCGCATTGCCCGGAGGTGCGAGAGAATCAGCGAGTTGTGGTGGCGGGAGAATGTCCTGAGCTGGGTGGGTGGGAGTTGGGTGATGCGCTGTGTATGAGACCTGCACCGTGTGGGCGTCCGTGGTGGGTGTCGAGTGAGGTGGAGGTGAATCTGTCAGAGTCTCTGTTGGGTGTCTCTGCAGAGTTCGCAGCTGTTGCAGGGACAGAGGGAAGGGTTGGGAAAGTGGGTGTTTCAGAATTGAAGTTTCGACTGCTTGCGGTTCCGAACGATGGGGAGGGTTCTGGTGTTCCGAATTCCGACAATCTTGTGTCTCTGGAGCCGCTGAGCGGCGGAGACTTCCGTGTGGTGCGTCTCATTGGTGCGCCTCCTCTTTCTGACTCGTCTGCGGTCGGAGAGAGGGGTGACAACACAATCCATGTCGGTGTAGAGGGGGGAGGAGAGCAGCAAGAAAGGGAGCTGGTTGGAATTTCGGTGGAATGGGGGGTCCTTGAGAGCGTGCAGCTCGCACTGCTCCCTCGGCTTACGAACAGACAGACAGAACATTCACAGAGAGAGAATGACTCTCAGTCAGAGACTGCCTGTCCGCCTCGCACAGAGGGGATACAAGTAGACGCTCGAATCTCTGAAAGCACCAATGAGCAGCGGAGTGCGTCAGGGTCCTCTGTTTGTCCGTCTCAGTCAGCTGTTGAGTTGTGTTTGAAAGAGAATGAAGTACATCCTGACAGCTCCGCGTCAGTGGGTGTCTGCAACCGTCCATCTGCTGACACCAACGTTACTGACAACAGAGTTCTTTCCTGTCACCCCCCGACCTCCCCTCATTTGTTTCCCCGTGACTGCGCTCGTGGTCGACGACAAGCAGAAGATGGGCAGAGGGCGCAATTGGTTCCCCGAGATCAGAAGCGTCGTCGGTCTGAGAGTGGCCTCACTCAGGTTGAGGCTGACACGTACGATCAAGTGGGGGGCTGTGTCGGTGAAAGAAAGGAAGGTGCTTCGTGGGGGGGGGATGGGGATGTGTTTCGGGAAGAGAAGCAGCGTCGTTTGACTGTTGCTCTTTCGGACTCCGCACCACTCTCTTCTGAGTTGTGTAGCAGGCGGGGGGATCCGGACGCTGGAGGGAATGGGGTTGTTTGTGAGAATGGTCACCGAGGGGGAGAGGTCAAAAGGAACCGCCATGGGCACATTCTCTGCCTGCATGGACGGGTCCGCTCTCAGTGCAAGCTGTGCGGGGGGGGTTCTGTGTGTGAGCACGGTCGGCAGCGCTCCAAGTGCAAAGATTGCGGAGGGAAGAGCATCTGCGAGCACGGCCGGGAGCGTCACAAGTGCAAGGATTGCGGAGGGAAGAGCATTTGCGAGCACGGCCGACAGCGTTGCAGATGCAAGGATTGTGGGGGGAAGAGCATCTGTGAGCACGGCCGACAGCGTCATCAGTGCAAAGAGTGCGGGGGGAAGAGCATCTGCGAGCACGGCCGACAGCGTTGCAGATGCAAGGATTGCGGAGGGAAGAGCATCTGCGAGCACGGCCGGCCGCGTCACATTTGCAAAGAGTGCGGGGGGGGGTCTGTGTGTGAGCACGGCCGTAGACGCTCTCAGTGCAAAGAGTGCGGGGGGGGGTCTGTGTGTGAGCACGGCCGTAGACGCTCTCAGTGCAAGGAGTGTGGGGGGAAGGGTATCTGTGAGCACGGCCGTAGACGCAATCAGTGCAAAGAGTGTGGGGAGAAAAGCATCTGCGAGCACGGCCGTAGACGCAATCAGTGCAGGGAGTGTGGAGGGAAGAGCATTTGTGAGCACGGCCGGGAGCGCTGTCTGTGCAAAGAGTGTGGGGGGAAGAGCATTTGCGAGCACGGCCGACAGCGTTGCAGATGCAAGGATTGCGGAGGGAAGAGCATCTGCGAGCACGGCCGTAGACGCAATCAGTGCAAAGAGTGTGGAGGGAAGGGCATCTGTGAACACGGCAGGCAACGGTCACGTTGTAAGGGGTGCGGGGGAAAGGGAATTTGTGAGCACGGCCGTATGCGCTCGGACTGCAAAGACTGCCAAAACAGAAACATTTGCCAGTCCGGCCTACTTCCAGATGCACTGCGACAGGACGTGTGTGAGAGCAGCATGGAAGCATAAGGAAGTTGTAGTCGTGCTCGTGAAAGTGACTGCGATTGAGTGACGATGCAGAAGTTCACAAAGTCCTTCTTTCCCTCCGAGTTTTTGATACATAGAAGGATGGGTGGGTGGGTGGGTGGGTGGGTGGGTGGGTGNTGGGTGGGTGGGTGGGTGGGTGGGTGGGTGACGGTGGGTGGATGAATTGATGAATAGGTGAATGGAGGGATTGTCTGTCCCCTCTGTTTTTCTTGCCGCCTCCAATCCGACTAAGTGGAATGGGGTCTGTGGGCTCTTTTTCATTTTTTGTTTTGTTGGTGCTGGTTAATTGTCCCTTCAGGAGGTTTGCTTTTGCCTGTTTCCACAATGCCGTGCAGTCTCTTTTGCACCTTCCTTCACGCCTCTGCCTGCATGCACGATCGAAAAACTCAATCAAACAGAACGTTAGACACAAAGGTTGCACGACAAAGTGAATTGGAAAGGAACCAGCCTGGAAGCATTTGTCTAGAATGTTTGCAGGGGTAAAGGCGGCATGCAATCATGAGCTAGCCTGCATGACAGACAGAGGTCATGCAAAAGACTGCGTGTTCTGTTCTAGGTTCTGTTGCTTCTCGTGTTAAAAGGTCAAGAAAGCAAAACAAATGCATGCGCAAAAAAAAAAAAAACAGGAAGTCTTTTAGCACAATAGTACAACTTGAATTTAGCTACTAGTAACCATGACGCTAGAACACGCGTCTTGGTTTTCAAGTTTCCTGGGGTTTTCCGATTAAATTCTTTTTTTTTTTCTTAGATCTTAGTATATCTGACTATATCATCAACTTTACGGCACTAGTTACGGCTAGAGTTACGGCAATAAAATAATTAAATAGAGATCATCATAAAAAAAGTAGGGAAAAGCGCATCTAACGGATATAAAACGGATAGCACAAGGATTTATACAAGACTAAATGCAACAACATTGTTATACAACAACTTCCAAAATTTAAGAAAAATGAAAACATTGAAAAAGGCTCCTCTATATGGTTAATAATTAGATATATCATTAAAATTTTAAAATGATTAAGCTAGATATTAACTTAATTTGAAGAAATATACAAACAATTACTAGAAAAAATATTAATTAACGCCGTCTACTACGGCGTCTAGCTCGAATTGAGATGCATGCATCAAAAAGAAAAAACTAGAGCTAGCTAAATCCAAAATATTTTAAGAACTATGGTTTGAAATTTAAATTTCGATTTCATGTTAATTAAAGTCAAAATCAGATCTTCATCAGAACTACAAAACTTTAGATTAAGCACGTTATAGTACAGATGACGTTGTTTATTCTCATGCAAGGTGATGAACCATCATAAACATGCATTCGCAACTTTCACGCCGAAATTCACGGTGGGGACGCATTTGCAACTTTCACGGTTCGAATTGCGCAGTCACTTTGCACGATGAATGTTTCATCTGATGAATTGAGCCTAGAATTGAGCGCTAAGTGTAGTGGCGGATGAGCCTCACAGCAAACCAACAATCTTCTGGCTCATTGTGGCCAGGACTGACTCGTGCAAACAAGTTGACAAAGCGCGGACCAACTGAACGATCATGATCGCCTGCGCAGAAACAACACTTGTGCCGCAATTTGTGCGAAGGGTCTAAACGAATTAAGTTGGAAAATTCCCGGGTAGAACTTGCCGTACGAATTTCGAAACTACTGAGAATGTACGTCTACTTGCCTGCCCCCTTTTTACCATTGATCAACCATCCCATCTCCATACTGCATGTCCATTCCGATCACATGAGCCCCCCCCCGTCCATCATTCCCCCCGCCGCCTGCGAATCCTCGTGAGTCTGGCACGCTCTGATGACCCGAATCTCCCCGGCAGCGTCACAGGAGAGAAAGAACCCGCTCTGCAGGCAACACAAAAAGACGGGGGGGGAACGAGAGAATGGCTCTAGGAGAGCGGACAACAAATTGAACAAGCCCACATCGCACAGCGCCTGCCTCACCAGCTGTGCTGAAACGGAGAAAACTTGGGAAGGTGTGTAAACCTGAAGAGAAAGGGAGGCAACGGACACGAACTTGGACGATAGAGCGAGATTCGACTCCGACGATCCCTGCTCCAAAAAAGAAGAGACAAAGAGCTCATGAGGAGGAAGGGAAATAATGCACCCGCCCCACATGACTGACTTGGAGAAATTTGAGCGCGCGGACTTCCTTCCTGGATGCGTGAGCCTGTAGTCAGTCGCATTTGGAGAGGAATAATTCCATGAATTCATTCACGCGTATATCAATTTAGCCATTTAGTTCTTCATTTGAGCGACAATGTCTCAAGTGAAAAAGGGGTGTTCAGAGTGCTCATCGGAATCTGATCCATGCTTGCCCGACAAGAAGTTGGGCACTGGGGCTTCCGGGGATGCAGCCAGGTAGGATTTCATTTTCTCGGTCAGGGAAGAGGAAGTGTATCAAAAGAAGAGATGCAGAGCTGGAGAGCCATCCGAGGCGTAGAGGGACAGGCAGGAAGGGAAGAAACAGAGAATCCGACAGGCAAACAAAGCGCAAAAAGCCAAGTAGAGGGAAAACATAATAATGTCATCCACCGATGCAGACCCCCCTTCCCTTCAGAGTTACTCTCTTGGGATGAAAGAATCAGGAAAAGGAAGAAAGGGAAGAACGGAAAAAAGAGAAGACGTTTTTCTGCTTTCAGCGGGTCAAGACGAGAGTCGCAGAAAAACGAAGAACGTGTGCTTCGCCTTTCCGCCGACGGAGAGGAAGTGAAGCTTCGACTTTCTGCCCTTCCCGACTTCTCTCACTTAGTCTTTGCGTACGTCACCCAGGCTGGCTGACTGACCTCAAATGAGATTGCCTTTTCAAACGACGGCAATTTGTACAGAGAAATGGACCCATTGTTTTCCCCCGCCACCAAAAATTCCTGCCCATTCGAGTCTACGATGCCCTCAATGCACGTGATCCCGTTCATGGGCTGCATACAGACCGACAGGTAAATTGCATGCATTTAATTCTGTATGAAAGTAAATGAATTCTGTATAAAAGTAGAATCAATGCACATGATCCCATTCATGGGCTGCATACAGACCGACAGGCAAATTGCATGCATTTAATTCTGTATGAAAGTAAATGAATTCTGTATAAAAGTAGAATCAATGCACATGATCCCATTCATGGGCTGCATACAGACCGACAGGCAAATTGCATGCATTTAATTCTGTATGAAAGTAAATGAATTCTGTATAAAAGTAGAATCAATGCACATGATCCCGTTCATGGGCTGCATACAGACAGACAGGCAAATTGCATGCATTTAATTCTGTATGAAAGTAAATGAATTCTGTATAAAAGTAGAATCAATGCACATGATCCCNACACACACACACACACACACACACACACAGAGCACGGAAATCTGGGCTTGCATTGTTAGGAGACTTATGGAACCCCCCAAGGCAACGGAAAGGTTGTTGCACGCAATTGCGATTGGAAGCTCGAAGTTCGTGTACAGATTATTCTCCGTTCACCTAGAGACAAAAGAGAGCTCACATCCTGCCAATGCGGCACCCAATTGAAAGGACATCCTGTCCCGACAACACGGGAATCTCTCTCATGTGGTTATTGTGCCACAACAAATCATTCTGGCACGACAGTCACAAAGGGGAACCTCTACTGCCCCTCCCTTGCATCTGCCGATCACGAAAGCAGAAGAGCAGAAGACAGACATGCGTGAACAATCAGAGACGAAAAAAGATTTTTTAAAAGAAGAGAAAGACAGACAGACAGACCCCCTGCGGCGAGTTCCCGGAGTTAAATTTCTCCACTCCGTTTGCATCGTACACACAGATCCTCCCGGACAGAAAGGAAACGATCGCGTGGTCGTGGTATGCGACCGCTCCTGCGATTGAGAGGGACACGCAGACAGAGATGGAGGTTCGTTCAGAAAGAAAGGATGCGTTCCTCGTTAGTCTCTTTCGTTGGGAGAGACTGTCTGTGGGAGCTGAGATAGACAGGCTGTCTTTTATCAATTCTCTTCACCCACAGAGAGAGAGAGAGGATACCTTTCTTTCCCTGTTCACTTCTTTTTTGTTCTTTTCCTTCTCAGAAGGATAGACAGACGAATTGCGAAAGGCCCGTCCTTCTGTTGCCTTCCCCTCATGAAGGGAGGAAAGAAAAAAGAAAGGGCAGACTCCCCTACCTGTTGCGGTCTCGTTTGGAAGTTGGATTCTGTTCACAACTGTGGGGGGTCCCTGGGGGGCCTGGAGGTTCGGTAGGCTCACGTACACAATCTGCATTTTCCATCTATCATTCAACCATTGATGATGCAGCTAGGGATCCAGCAACCAATTGATCTAGGGATTCTACCGATGACTTCTATCGACAGACTGACAGACGGACTGCCTGACTGAAGACCCATAATTTCCCTTCCGTTTCATCCTCAGTCGCCAAGAAAGTCGATCAGATGATGGGACACAACGACGCCTAAAGAAAGAAGAAAAAGGAAAAACAGAAAAAAGGAAACATGAGGACAGACCGGCAGGCAGGCGGGCGGGTAGAAAGACGAGGATGCTTACCGCTCCATTGCATGCGCAGACGAGGATGGTGTCTTGGATGATGCACAGCGCCGTGACCGGGTGGTTCACAGGAAGCGCAAGCTCACAGGTGAAGTTCCCTTGGTTGTAGGTCCAGAACCGCACCCTGCAAGAAATGCAGCCAGGAACGATCAAAGCATGGACTCCAGGCAGGCAGGCAAAGTTGATCGATGGAGAAAAACACCAAAACAGGCAGCAAAGTTAAGTTGGAAAAGCGTTCGTTCACATTCCAGTCTCTGTTAAGTGCTTAGCTAGACACACAACAAAAACAGAGAGGCCATGCTCGTTCTCACCAAACTCTGCAGACTTGTTGGTAAGAGAATCACACTGCCTCAATTCTTCAAATCGAGACGGAGTCACCGCACAACCAGATCACATTCCCTTACTCCACCGCCCCCTCTATCTACAAAGGAAGACAAGAAAAACAAAAACAGACACCAAAACAATCAATGAATCTCAACACACACACACACACACACACACACACACAGAGACAGACAGACAGACAGACAGACAGACAGACTATATGTTTCTTCTTCTTCTCCCTCTTTTTCTTCGTGAACACCACAGATAGACAGACAGACAGACAGACAGACTCACGTCGCATCCCAAGACCCCGAAATGACGTGAGTGCCCCACTGGAGGATAGACAGCACCGCCCCCGTGTGCCCGTCTTGCCCCGCCGCCCCCAACTGGAACGTGGCGGCGTCGGCCTTCCTGAATGCCACAATCCGTCCCGCTGCAAGAAGGAATCCATTAATCCATCACACCCCCTCGCACGTGCATAATATTAAAATAAATTAGCATAGACTTGTTTGATGCTTCTAAACTGCAAGAGAGATTTGCTTGATAACATCCAGGAAGCGAAAGGATCTGCGTGTCTGGATTCTCCCGTCATGCAGACTTCTGCTGACTCCGCTAACCTTCACACCATCTGTAAGCAGAATCTAGGCACACGGAGATGCAAGACAAAATAATTGCGCGGCTTTGTCGTACAAAGCCGCAAAATAGCGAAAAGCTGGCAACAAATGGAACAGAGACCTCCACTGTGTGCCTCCCTCATTCAGTTCTTTCCGGCAGATGTCCAAAGGAAGGCCGGCACAAGATGTTGACGCACGCAAAGCATCAACTGCCGAAGCCCCACACGATCCGAGGGTAGAGAGAGACCAAAGGCCATTAAAGGAACCTAGTTACACATCTATCTATCTATCTGCCTGACGGACGGACCGTTGAGTCCGCAGAACAGACAGCCCTCGATCATCGTCATGCTCTTAACCTGGTCGTTCATGTTCGTGTTGCTCATCGGTTCTAGGGAGGCAGAGCCGGGCAGGGTCTGGGGGTTGGCCTGCACGCACTCAGGGAGAGTGAAGGGAATCGAAAGGGAGAAAAACGTATGAATGAAGAGAATCGAACTGTGATATTCCTGTAAATAAACGAGTGCAGTTCAACCTATTGAGAATTTGAAATCCTCCTCCAGCCAGACTGAAAGAAGGATTGTCAAGTCGGTCAGCCACAGCAGGGAATGCGCTGCGGGAAAAAAGGGGACAGAACAAATGAAGAACTCTTCGCTTAATTGAATGAAAAGAATCCTCGTCCTCATTCCTTCCGTCAGTCATCCTGTCGTTCTCTCGACTATTCGTTCGTGTCTTCTTTCCTTCACTCGTTTGTGCGGTAGGTCGTTATTCGTTCATTGACGCACTCGAAAGAGATCCTCTACTCCCCCCCAAGGTAATTCACACACACAAAGCCCAGGAGCCCTTTGAAGCATTTCTGAGGGAGTCACGGCGAAACAATTTCATGGGGAGAGAAGGGAGGGATGAAGCCTGAGACAGAAGACCACCGACTAAATAACGAACGAACCATCAAACTGTAAATTTTGACTTGCGAGTCGTCGCCTCCGGAGTAGACCTGGGGAGGCGACCCCCCGATTTCTGTCGACAAGCAGGAGACCACGCCGTTGTGGGCGTGTTGCTGGGCAGCAAAGAATATGCGATGGCTGAATCTGCAGTCAGGCGGGCAAAGAGAAAAAAACAAACTGGGATTTCAGAGAAACCAAACAAAGGCTGGGGCGGGGCACAGTGTAAGCAAGGCCTGAAGAGAAAAACCAGAAAGAAGGAGAACACCCTCCTGTATCCCGGATTGGCGGTCTAAGACGCACGCAACCAGCCCTCCTGGCTTGTCTGCTTTAAACGGCTTCATTCACATCCCTCTGAGCTGAAGAGTCACTGCACTGTATCGGTTTCTTTTTACCGTGATTTCTGCATGTGGCCACATCAGCTGATGCATTTCCCGCCTCGATCACATACATCTCCCCAATGGTAACTCTAACACTCCTTGCCATTCCCAGAACCTCACCGCCCCGAATGAAGACTTACAGCGGCAGCCTCACTTACCTGCACTCTGTGCCGTGCCGACAATTACCGCCGGTAGAAAAGTGTTTGCACAGCAAATTCGGGCCTCCGCCACCTCCCCGCCCGCCGCGTC
>JAHBMJ010001093.1:21848-36010 GCA_018398765.1 Chromera velia | reverse complement strand
CCCATTTTTCCTTCTCAGTCACAAGAGAACCCATGTTTCTCTCGCAGTCACAAGAGGCCCCATTTTTCCTTCTCAGTCACAAGAGGCCCCATTTTCCCTTCTCAGTCACAAGAGTCCCCATTTTTCCTTCTCAGTCACAAGAGGCCCCACTTTTTTCTCTCACTCACAAGAGAACCCATGTTTCTCTCGCAGTCACAAGAGGCCCCATTTTTCCTTCTCAGTCAGTCACAAGAGGCCCCACTTTTCTCTCTCACTCACAAGAGGCCCCACTTTTCTCTCTCACTCACAGGAGAACCCATGTTTCTCTCGCAGTCACAAGAGGCCCCATTTTTCCTTCTCAGTCACAAGAGGCCCCATTTTTCCTTCTCCGTCACAACAGGCCCCATTTTTCCTTTTCAGTCACAAGAGGCCCCATTTTTCCTTCTCAGTCACAAGAGGCCCCATTTTTCCTTCTCAGTCACAAGAGGCCCCACTTTTCTCTCTCACTCACAAGAGACCCCATGTTTCTCTCGCAGTCACAAGAGGCCCCATTTTTCCTTCTCAGTCACAAGAGGCCCCATTTTTCCTTCTCAGTCACAAGAGAACCCATGTTTCTCTCGCAGTCACAAGAGGCCCCATTTTTCCTTCTCAGTCAGTCACAAGAGGCCCCACTTTTCTCTCTCACTCACAAGAGGCCCCACTTTTCTCTTTCACTCACAAGAGAACCCATGTTTCTCTCGCAGTCACAAGAGGCCCCATTTTCCCTTCTCAGTCACAAGAGGCCCCATTTTTCCTTCTCAGTCACAAGAGGCCCCATTTTTCCTTCTCAGTCACAAGAGGCCCCACTTTTCCTTCTCAGTCACAAGAGGCCCCATTTTTCCTTCTCAGTCAGTCACAAGAGGCCCCACTTTTCTCTCTCACTTTGCAAGCATTTTCTCGTTTGCTTTCTTCCTTTATTTGGGTACTACAGGACCTTCAGCTCGATTGTAAGTGAAGCGGAGATCAGAGAGATGCAGCTGAAGGTTGAGTACGAAACCTTCGTCAGACTTCCGAAAACAGGTACGGAGATACGTTGATATGCATGCATGTGAATGTGCAGAGCAATAGAGTGAAGCGCCTTCCTCGAATGCTGGTAGATCGTCATCTATGCATTCACGTCTTTCGTTTGTTTGTTCCGTTGGATTGAAGACACAGATAGAGAAGAAAAGAAAGAAAGAAAGAAAGAAAGAAAGAAGGAAAGGGCCATAACTTTGGTTTGGTCCTTTCTTCTCCACGAGGAAAGGCTTTGGTTCCAGCAAGCCGTGCCCCAGGAGAATAAGGAGGTGGTCTTTTTCCCTCTGTGCCGGGCTGCCTTTTTACAAAGATCAGTACCCCTTTTCTCTCTGCTTGGCCTCCTTTTGGGCTTCGCTTACTCTCCTTATTCCGTTTTCTGCTGCTTTCTCGTTTCCTCTCTTTCTTATCTTTCCGCCTTGCTCTCTTCATCTTTCCATCCATCCATCTATTCATCTATGTGTCTGACTCCCTTTTTCCACTGGATGCTGCAAGCTGTCAGGGTATGTCCTCTTCTCTGTGAGGACGTTCGCCGACCCCCTAGAGTCTCTGGAGACCTGTCCCCAAGCAGGTTGGTTGGTTTTTTGCTTCTTTCGCCTGCCACCTAGAGTGAACTCGTGAGCAGCAGCACACACACAAGAGAGACAGTGCCGGTCCGTATGCTTCTGTACAGACATGCGCACTCACGCACTCGCTCACTCATTCTGTCAGATTGTCTTTGTAGAACGCCCCCCCCCGTCCAAGAGGGGGAGTGCGTTGGAGGCGGGAGGGAATCTGGTTTGTGAGGGGTGGGCGTTGCGTGGGGCTGCGGGAGTGCGGTGAGTGGGGTGGGTTGTAAGAAGGAAGAAAGGTGTTCTGCGTTGTGGTCTGAGAGAGAGAATTCACACTGTTCGTGAAGTACGCGAGAGGGGACAGGAGGAATGAAACAGGGAAATCAGCTAGGGGCATGGGAAGGGAAAGATGAAGTCACTTCGGAGCAGAGAAGAGAAAAAGAATCAGCGTTAGAGAAAGCGAGTTCAACTGAGGGTGGCAGGGTGTGAGAGGAACGGTATTCTTCGTAGTTTCTTTCTTAATTATTCGAACTCAATTTCTCTTTCTTTCTATATCTCTGCATGCATCGATCTGCCTGCTTGATTGCAGCCGCTTGCCTTGCAGCTTCCATCAGAGGGATGTCTGCCGGAGTGAAGATCTACAAGGGCATCGCGAACGAGGCAACGGAGAGGGCGATCCTCCAGTACCTCGACAAAACTGCCAAAGGCCCTGCGAGACCCGTCAAGCCGGTCGTGCGTCAGGCCTGACAACTCCGTTTTGTGCTGTGCCGTCTGTCTCCTGCCCTTTCTCTGTCGGATGGTGTGGACTTAGTTGGAGTCCTGTAGAATAGAGGGAGAGAGTATCGCTGCTGTTTTGTGAGAGGGGGGGAGGGGTATCTAAAGTGCCTTTGTCTGTTTTTTCTGTAGTCCAGTGCACATGTCAGAAGGGGGCTTTCTGTAGATTTGTTTTGGTCGGCTTGTGGAAGGATTTTGGGACTAGTCTCTATGTGAGTGAGTGCCCGTCTCAGAAAATGAGGCGAACCAGCAGCACCAACAAAAGAGACACGTATGCATCGTCTGTGTTATGCATGCCTTGTATTGAGGTTTGTCAAAACGAATGGCTCAAGGCTTCTAAAATGGAGACAGAGCCCTAACAGCAATGAGTTGGAACGGAATGGGGGGCACGCGGCCAGCCTATTTGTTGCTAGCTCGGAACTCTTTTGGTTTGGGGCATTGGAGGAGGGGTTCTTGCTTGTCGTCCATCAATCAATCAGATGCAGAGAAGGCGGTGACCAATGATCTGTTTTTCAACCCCGCACGAATCTTCCTTCCTCTCTTCCTTGGATGAAACAAGCGGAAGGGTCCATCAGGAAGGACTCCATGACTCTTTTTGTTTGAAGGAAGGACCGGTGGCCGAATGACCAATACGAAAGAACGCGCAGAAGAGAAGAAGGAAGCGAAAAAGTACACAAGAAACATCAGCATGTACCTACGTGCTCTCTCTCTTTGTGCATGTATGTTTGTGTGCGCCCGTTTTTGATATCCGCAAAGTGTTGGGCGACCTGTACTATACAACGGCATTGTAGTGAGTATCGTTTTGGGTCGTGCAATGTCAAAAGTTCTTCCTTCGATCACCCTTTCACGTCTGCATGTGTGTGCTGCGTCTCTTTCTTTCTCGATGATCCCCCAATTCCCGTCCCTCCCTCTTGCATCCTTGATGTGTCCTCACTTGTTTCCCGTCTTAATTCGCGTGCATCTTAAGGAGGATAGGTTGCCTTCAGGCTGTTTTGTTTGCTCGAAAGACGGAGAAAAGCAAAGGGGCGGAGGACTCGTGTATGTGCGTGCAAAAGTACACTCTCCATTCGAGCTCATCACTGCACAGACGGCTTGTCCAAGTGCAAGGTAGAAGGGAATGCCACCCTTTATCCCCCCACCGTCATGACGTTCAAGTTTTCAATTTGGTCTTCTCTTCCATTTTGATGTATTTCAGTTAATGAGTGAAGATCCAGGTGTACGATGAGACGACAAAAAGTGGGCAAGGGCTCAGATCGGCCTCATGCACGTTTGTTTTATCGCTTACGTCTTTGTGTGCACGCCGGATTGGAGAACTAGCCGAAGGAATCAGAAGGATCGTCGATCGTGCAATCAAATATTTTGGGTATAGCGACTCTGAGGCTCTAAGTTTATCCATGCAATTACAAGTCATTATGAAGCTCATCGCACTACTAGTATATAAGCTAGCGTATAAGCTAAATGCAATCTAAGCCCATATAAAAACATCAATATATTCATGAACAGATTGAATTAATAAATATGTCTATACTGTATGTAGAAATATATTTAAAATACTAGAAACAATATGGGGTTACATCCATTTTAGGCTAGAATCAGACGCTAGATAACTGGTACGCAGGTCTAGGGCTCCGGCCCCAAACACAATGTAGACCTGAGGGTTTATGTTAATTTGTAAATAATTTGAAATTTAACACTCATATGAGGGAGATGGTTTGGAGTTTTGAATCTCTCCAAAATCGGTTTGGATATTCACACCTTCCTTATGTTCGATTTATAGTAAGTTATTAGGATGTTATATCTAGCGCCCTGAGTGAAACTAAGCGTGCCAATCATATTTCTAAACTCTATTTGATCATATTCTATTTAGAAAAATTGTTATAGAGATGTTTGGAGATTTGGAGATCTGCAATAAATTTTTTGTATTTCCAACTAAATCATATATGACTCCCTTTCTCCATTACCCCTTCCACTAGCCCTTCCACCGTGTCTGCCGATGCTATCATTCCCGTGTAGAGACGGCGGAAGACAGACATATCTGTGAATCTCCCCGGGCAGGCCCTTATGCAGGGGCCTTGCCTGATCCCCACCAGTTCTCCATCCGGCTCCCTCCTGATTTCTGCGTATTGGGTAGGGGGGGAAGGTAATGCCGCCGCAACACCATCTGTGCCAGGTCTAAAGGTGTCCGCGCGGATAGCAGAGCAGACAGCGACAGCTGACGGCGGCATGAAGAGGCTCGAGGTTGTACTGATGGCCCTGAGGGGGTTGTGTGAGGACTTTCCGTTCAGTGCACCTGCTCCCTCCCCCTCTGTCTGCCGCTGTATAATCTCCTCCATCTGTGACTCTCCGTTATTGGAGGGAGGCGAGTTGACAGGGCTGGTGGGCATCCCCTGAAGAGGGTTATGCGGGGCAAGTGACTGCCCTGTCCCCATGGGACCTATTCTGGGTGTCTGTCCCGGTCCTCCGATAGATGACGGGAAACCTCTCACTGGAGATCTTCCCTGAAGCACCTAGTTTTCCCATCTGACCGAATTCCCGGCGAATTGGGTTGCCTGATTACATGGGGAAGGTTATTTTTTGATAAAATAAAGAGATAGAAAGAGAAAGACTCTTCATTTAATTTTCTTTCTTCTCTTCACTCGGTTTGCATCGATCAGCAGCTTTTGAATCTCTTCCCTTCACCCCACTTCTTTTTCTTCCTCCTCCTCGCTTCTTTTTTCTTTCCGGCCCTCTCTTCCCTTCCTCCATCGGCTGATGACACCTTCCTTCAGAATAAAACAGAAAAAAGGAAAAGCAGCTCTTGGGTCTCTCCACGGACTTCACCCCACATCTTCATCTCCTTTCTCACTTCTCTCATTTTGTCTTTGTATCTTTTCCCTCTTTCTTCTCATATTTTCCTCTTTTTCTCCTCACGATGGTCCCTCCCCTCCTTAAAATCCCCCATCACACTTCCTCCACTCGGGCCGCTGCTGCTGCTGGAAGGCTTAGCGTTCTTAGAGGCAGTGGCACTTTCCGCAGGCTTAGGAGACCCAGAGGCTGCATAGGGGAGATGCAGGTCCCTCCAGCTAAGTATGTCCTCGATCGTCGTGAAGCTTTGTCGGAGAGTCTCCCCTCCCACTGTCACTCGAACTCTGTAAGGCATTTCCGCAGCCCCCATCACGCTTTTATCTTTTTGCAAAAACGTTTCCATCCATGCAAGGCCGGATCATGTACAGGCAAACGAGAATACATCTCAAGGAAACATCCCGATGGCCGACCAAGTTGAAGTATGAGTTGAACTGAAAAGCGTGATCGATTGATTTGGTTGTCATAGAAAAACACGGTTGGGCCGCAAGCAAGTTTGACAATGTTTCGAAATGAAATACTTCTTAATTGACGGTTTCAGGATCTCACACACATGGCTACATGCAGATCGACCTCATTCTGATTCAACGAGACTTCTAAATCCGACGGCCCAAGAGCTCACCAGTGCGTGTACGAGTGCTTCTTAAGCCTGTCGACGAGTTTGGATGGCATGTGTCACAGTAGCTGCATGCAGCAACAGATCAGCATAGACATAGAACTGCTATATAAATCGCCAGGTATGGCAATGTTGAAAGGCAGGCCAGTCTCGCTGTTAAACCGTGCGGATGAAACAAACTGAGACGAAAAAGAGACAAACACATACGCGTTTTTGCACACTGAGAGGCTAAGTTGCCTAAACATCTATTCAACTATACATGGTATAGGGCACGCACACTTTTTTGCAGCGAGGGAAACAAAGAGGTGCAGGTATTCCAATATATTCCGATACGAATAATAGGATAAATGCGTATGGATGCATTCCTTTATGCACACACGCAGACACGCAAACACGGATATACCGAGGGCGGGGAAGAGATAGAGCAAAACATGCAGAGGGGAAAGGGGCAAAGTCAAAACGAAGGAGAAATCTAGAACGGGACAGAGACGACAGAAAAACGAGCTTGGAGACAGACAGACAGACAGAAAGAAAGATGGACACACGGATGAATGTAGTAGAAATAACTAAAAGTTCGACTCAGTCTGCTAGCTTCTCAGTCTGACCATTCTAAATCAGGCTTAAGAGTCTCTTCTCGTACCACTTCACGGTGTCTTGGGGAGAAAGTCCTGAAGCTTCGCATGGAGCATTCTGCAGCTTTGGTTTGGGAGCGTCCTCTTCTGACTGGGTCTTCTGAAGCTGTACTTTGAAACCAGCCTTCTCTGACTAAACCTTCTGAAGCTGTACTATAATTTCAGAGAGGGCAGGGGAGAGTCGCAATCCCTCTTTTCCTTGAGCTTCCTGCATGTGATTTCAACGTCGGACATTCGGCATTGGGATGACATTGGGGCAGGAAGCCAATCCTCCGGACATTAATCCTAATCCTAAAACAGTAGGAAACGTTTAATATGGCTGGAGGTGCGAGGCAGAGATTGATCGGGAAGAATTACAGAGTATCCACTGGATTCTACTGGCAGGGGATAAATAAAAACAAAGAGATGTACAGAGCCAGAGAGAGACATGCAGAGAGATAAAGACTATGACGTACAACGGGTGGCGGTACTGCGATTTACTTAGGTTTCTTGCAACCGAAGGTCTGAGGTGTCGCTGATCTCCTGGAGCGCATTTCTGAATGCGCTCTTGTTCAAAAGGGCGCGTCGCCCCTCGAGCACATGGAAGGGGGGAGGAGGCGGAAGGGCCCACAGCGCCAGGTTGCACACTGTGTCCCTTCGATCCCATATGCATGCCGTTGAGCATGTTGTAGTCTCCGTGGCATGCCTCGTTCTTCCTTTTTCTCAATTCATGCAGCTTGGCTACAACTTCCTCTGAGATCACACCCCTCTGTCTTCCTGAGTGGATCTGGTGGTCGAGGGAGTTCTCATAGACGACTCCGAGCGGCACCAGCTTCGCACTCACGCTCTTCATCGACCGGATCACAAGCGCCTCCGCGTCCATTCCATAAATAGGTCTGCAAACCCAGAATTAAGAACAAGATGCCAGCAGAAACAAGCATAATGAGAGTCTCTTTAAGGTGCAGAAAGAAATGGTCCGAGGCCTGCTGTGTTGGGTGCACAAACTCAGACAGAGTTGCGTTTTGACTGCAATTCGTGCAACACATTGCAACACCTTCGATCGATGGATACGCGCAACACTTGGGACCGCGAAACCCCATGCAGCTCGACGTAGGCCCACTGCATGAGAAAAAGAAGAACCAGATCCCCCCTCAACCGGGGTCCCGCGGTCATACACGGTTCCAAGTGATAATTAGATCAAATTATGATACCCTATGACACTCACTCATATTATGAGTCATATGTAAAAGCCGTACAACTGCTACTGTCAACTAGAGATGAAATTTCATGAATTAAAGTGAAAAAGTAGTGCCAACACTAGCATAAACAACTTTCTTATCCTCAAGGCCGTGTGTGTCAATATGTGTTTTAGACTTTTGTTCGGAAAAGCTAAGAAAAAATGAAGAATATTCAAAAATGGATTATCATCCTAGCGAATCTAAGTAAATCCTAGCTATGGTTAGTTAATTGGTTACTTAATTAGTTAGTTACTTAACGGATGCCTAACTCTAGTTGGAGCGCTAAAATCCCGGGCGGCGCATGCATATTTACGCATATATGTACCATTAATCAATTGTAAATAAATGTGCATAGCTTAGACTAAGAAACACTCCTGGAAAAACTTATTAAAATTGAAACAGACAATTAAGAAAAGGCCATAGAAAGAGAGACATGAATCGAGGGAGGGAGAACAAAAGAAAAAAGAGAGGCAAAGAGAGGGAGAGAAGCAAGGAGAGAACGCTCAGGCTGCCGGGCGGGAGACCTTCAGATGCAGACACAAGGAGACGGGTTTGAACGAGTGCTGACACCAAAGACAACAAAGGAAAAAAGAAGGGTATCCAGCCCATAGAAGAAATTATGAAATTGGAGTGATGACAGAAACAGATGACAGAAACACAAGCAAGCACGCAGGCACTGTGAGTTGAGATTGAGAAATTCATGAGAATTCTGGCACTTCGAAAAAAAAAAAGTGAATTGGACTTGTGGATATATTGGATGATAGACTCAACTTGAGGCATTTGGCTTTGGAAGGACTCAATGCATACCAGATAAGTGAAGCACACAGCGGCAAAGAAGAGGATCCAATAATTGCTTCTTTTTGTTTCGCGCATTGGACTTATGATCCACTCTTTGCGGTTTTTGATGGTGTAAACCTCTTTCCAGACTTTGTTGCATTTACCGATGATCTGGGCCTACAGGCGGCTGGAATGCACTTGGTCCGTTTCAAGTTTGAACTCACGCGCAGATAGATCTGATGGGTGCGTTCAGCTGGACGTCTGCCTTTTTTGGTGGTCTAACTGTAAAGCGGGCGTGTTCATTTGCTCGTGCGACTTTCCGTCAATGACGGGTGCATTCAGTCATTCTCTTTAAATTCATCTTGTGGATCTGGAGTTCGCTTCTTCCTCTCCCCCTCTCTTCGTCTCTTTTTTGAGTGATCGCTTGATCGGAATTCTTGAGTGATCGGTTGATCTGAATCTGACAGAAACGGACAGTGCCCTCTCCTTCCCCTTCTTCTTGCCCCCCTTCATTGTTTTTGGTGTCCATTGGTCCAAGCGAGGGGTGAGATGGGGGCTTTGGCTATTTCGGTTGATCTTTTCCATTCAGAAACTTTCTGTCAGCAGCTTTTCTTTTGGTTCTTGTTTTTCTCTTCTATTCAGTCACTCTCTTCTCTTGATCTATGCAGTCTCTCTGCTCCTTTCCCCCCCCGCCCTTTCCCCATTCCCCTCTCTCTTCTCTCTGGCTGCATGACTGCTCAAGCACGCGTCTCTTCTTTTCCGTGAATCAAAATGTGATTCGCTTGCGAGTCGAGCAGGCCACCCACTTATTGCTGGTCTCTTTGCCTGAATGCCTGTCCCCTTTTCTTTCTCTGTACTCTTCTTTTTTCCCTCTGCTGTTGAATCTGTTGTCGTTTTTTGCATTAATCTCAGTCTGAGAGATCAGACCAGATGACCAGATAGGAAGATCTATGCGTAAATGTGAATGTCCGTCCTTTCCCCCGCAGCCCCATAGTTTGGCTGTCGCTGATTCGCTCTTGCCTGTGCTGTGAGGCGTGCGATCTCGTCCTCTACACCGTCGTCTTCGTCCTCATCCCCCGGAAGACCTACCAGGGAGAACAGAAAGGCGGCCAGGAGGGCCAGGCCCCCCCCACAGTACAGAAAGTAGCTGTAGTAATGACCGTCATAAACGTTTGATGACGCAAAGATGACCTTGAGGATCGGGTTGTCTTGGTACACGACCGCATTCATCGCCAGGCCCGCGAAGTAGAAGACGACGCACCCCTCAATCACCAGGCCTGCCGCACACATCTGCAGTGCGCATGCCATCTTGATCACCTTTCTGAGCCCCTCTGGCAGATCTTCCTTCTTTGCACTGGACACGTAATATGCCTGTGCAGCAAGCCCCAGGAGGCCCATCAGGGCAGCAAGTGCCGTCGAGACAATGACGGCAATCGACCCATAGTACCCTAGTTTGACTGAGGAGCAGGCCTGTGAGCCGAAGAACCCCATGGTAGCATCGTTGAACCCGCAAACGATGTCCACACACTCAGGCAATTGATGGCTTCCCCTTAGCGGAAAGCCGCACAGGTAATCCCAGTAGTAACCTGTGTGGGAAATGTCATCGCACCCTGATATGTCCATAGTCATGTGCGTGAGGCTCATGCGAACCTTGGAGGGGTGGATGGCAAAAGCAAGCCACTGCTTCTGGAACCACCAGGGGCAAAACATAGCAGCTGCCGCCGCGGCTAGGCCTATACAGGACAAGCCCATCGACGTCAGCTGCAACCCCCCCCCTGTTTTCACCATCGCGTTTGCTCTACCACTCAGTCAGTCAAATGATGAGTTTAATGCTCAAAGGGCTTTGACAAATCTGACAGTTGGTGTTTCTTTGCTCACTGCATTCCGTGGTGCTTTGGCTGAAGGCAGCTTACTATCTATCTGAAGCTTCTTGTAAGCAGTCCGTCATCTGCAAGTAGACAGTCGGTACGAAGCTCTGTAAAGGAGCTGATCTCACTTCTTCGTGCTGCGGATTGCATCGATCATGCAGCAATTAATTATATCGCGATCGACGAAAGAAAGCATGCATGCGCTTCAGTCTGACGTCTTAATATCGTCTTAATTCTGTGTGCATGGCCCCGCGGAGGGCGGAGCGTTCACGGATGGCCCCGCGGCGCGGCGCGGCCGGCATGGACCTGTATATGCGAGCGAAGCGAGGGGCTGAATTTCTTCCGATACAGTCACGCACTATTAATATATGCATGCATGCATGCACTTTAATTTTTTTCAAAAATAACCGAAAAAAAAGGAAACTCCATGCATGCATGCAGGCCGGTGATCGACAGTCCAGGGAAAAACTGTCAGATCAAGGGATCGATTCACAATTATCCTGCTCAATTCTTTCCAGCACTCCAGCTTTCTTATGCATCATTATGCACCGTGCAAATGGCGGCTGAATCCGCTGGTTCTTCAGTAAACAAGTTGACGCCAAGAACAACACCGACTGAATGTTCGACAAACAATATTATATAATACAAGAACAAGAACAAGAAACAGTTGATGGACTTATATACATGCAGCTCTAAATTGAAGTATATAAATGTTCTGACCCAGTTGTGCTTCCACAAAAAGCACCATGTCAGGCAAGGTGGTTTTCTCCGCCTGTCTTCTTTTGTCCATTTTATGGAGTCTCTTCTCCTCTACGGAGGGGCAGACCGATCTGGTTCCAAGCTTCCCGGACATCGGGGAGGTGTTCGGGAACTTCAGTGGACGTCAGTAGCACCTCTACTGTGTAGAAGAAAGACCGATGCTTTCGCCGTCAAATGCTCATTAAAGTTATTAAACTCTTGGTTTCTTCTGCTGTCTGCAGCTCTGCCAGGAGAAAGTCGGTCGGCGGGTAGTTCTTCCAGTCTTTCGGCAATTTGGGTGTTGCTTGTTTTACATTGTTCGATTGGATGTGTATACCGTTGCTTCCTTCGACAGACCGTCCCTTGACACAGATCTGTGTGCTCGCTTCGAAATTCTCCTCCAATTTATGAGAAAGATGAAGGTTCTCTTTGTTTTTTGTATTGCATCTATTCGATTTTGGAAATGCTTCCCGTGCGTTGTTCTGATACTCTCTGTACATCTTATTGAGAAATTTTTCCGGGAGCCTGTAAAGAAAAGCATGGCGCCTTCTATATCGTGATCCTGTGAATGTTTGAGCTTGGGTCGATACATAGATTGGCGTGTGATCGCCTTGCGACAACAGAGTTTGACATTTTTTCATGTAGACGGGTGAAATCCGCGAGTGCACTTTCCCTCAGTCAACCATTCAGCACTCTCTCCTCTCATCTCTTTTCCTCCGTTCTCCCCTTGTTGCATCCCTCCCTCAATCCCTCTCTCCCTCGATCCCTTTTTATCTCTGTCCGTTCATTTATCCCTGTCTATCTTTCCTGCCCCACTCCCTTTCCCCATTGCTCTCTCTCCCTGTGACAGTCTCTCTCTCTCTCCAGTTGGCCCAGATTCGCACACTTCTCTGTTGTCTCTCTTCCTCATCGCGCCTCTCTCTGCCCTGATTCTCCATCACTTCGTCTCTCTGACACTGTGTGCTTCTCTCGTGGATCTGCCAATCTTTCGGTCTATCTGTCTGTCTGTCTGTCTGTCTGTCCGTCTGTCTGGCTGTTTGTCTGTCTGTCTGTCTGGCTGGCTTTACGTTGAAGAACGGAAAAAAGACGAAGAAGCGTGTCTGTTTCTCTGTCTGGAAGAAACACATGGTCTCTCAGTCTGGCTGACTATTTGATCTGGGTGACTGATTTATTCTTTTGTCTCTCAGTCTTCCTGTTTTTCTTTCCTTGTCTGTGTCGGCATGAGAAAAATCAAGGAGAGGTGACAAAAACTGTATGTTCCGTCTGTGTGGATGCAGGGAAAAAGGTCCCCAACACAACGTTCCTCGAGGACCTCTTCTTGTACCCACTCATCCAGATCAAAAACCTGAACATCTTCGACCACTACCTGGGAGAAGACTACATGAATCCCCTCCCTGACGGTGTGACGACAACCGCCCGTCGAAGGAGACTGAAACCCTCAGAGGACCTTGATGGAACTGCTCTTTTGCCGCCCTCAGTTTTCCTCTTTGGTCTCTCGTCCGTTGAGGGAATCTCATTCCTCTTCCGAGGGGGGAGCGAGCTGTGCGTTCTTTCTCTGCTGGGTCTTTTCACACTCCTCTGGCTCTGGCTAGCCACTTTCTGTTCTTTCATGCCGAAAGATCTGGTGCGTGAGCGGCGAAGAGGCACAACGGAAAGCGGCCAAGCTGGCTCATCAGGCCAGGCCTCTTTCCCCGGCAGATGCGCACGTCGACATCCTCGATCAAAATCGCCCCTAGAAAGCATTCCCAAACAAGGTGCTGTGGGTGGAGGGAGTGTAACTGAAGGCAACCAGCCTGTCAAATTTCGCATTGGAATTTCGAATGCTCCCACTGCAGTGCCAAGCACGAATTTTGACTAGTCTTCCCCAGTCTTCATGCTATCTGACAAAGAGAAAAATCAATGAAGAAACATGAGCGGATTAAATACTAGATCCAACGATGTTGATTCAATGGCTAGTTAGTTCAATATGACCGTGAATGACAGGCCTCATTAATTCTATAATTCAGGCCATGTTTATTGATTTTATTTGAGTTGGGGATATTAATAGTTGAAGACCTTGGTGAAGACAAAAAAGTAGTAGCTCTAGTCACTAGTAGCTAGGTTACTACTAGGGTTACTATAAGCCGGTTAATTGACTAAAGTAGTATTGAATTATAATTTAAACATAATTGACAACGCAAAACAGTTACTTAGCTATCAGAACTATTGGTTAAAAGCTTCTATAAATTTAATTTAATTTTGAGTTCTGGATTAGCGGCTTTAGTAACCAAAGTTAAAAAAATAATTCAACTTGACTTAGCATGTCGAACGCTCGGTATTGGGGGAGGAGGCCAATCCCTAGGCCAATCCTCGAGACATCTTGAAACATTAATCCTAGCATTAATCCTATCTATGATCCTATCCTATCCCATCCGGCCAAAAAATTAGCATATAACTAGTAATCTTTAAAGAGATAAAACACGATTCAACGTAAGCTATCATCAAGTTACGGGAAGTTATTTTAAAAGGAAAGAAACAAAAAACAGGCAGAGTATGCAGCAACATGGCAGCAAATGAAGCAAACAAAGGAAGAGGGAGAAACCAAAGGGTTGAGTGACTGGAAAGTAATGAGATTGGCCTTTAATCGATCGACCGTTCGTCTTGAGATGCCTCCGTTTGAAGCCTGTTTGAGCTCCGCGGGGTCGATCGGCGGGCCGCAGCATCGTCAGTGAGAATTGATTGATTGCAGTTTTTCGCATGCGATTGATAGTAATTGATTGATTATCACGTAAACAGTTTGTGGCACAGGTCTTTTTGGTCTGTGCGGGCCGGCTAGGAAGGTCCGACGCGTGTATACGCTTTTCCTGGATGCTGCACGTCAAGCGCTCGGCATTGGGGTAGGAGGCCAATCCTCCAGACATTAATCCTAATCCTATCTTAACACGGACTTTACATTTAATATTTGTTTTATAAAAGCTTATAAGTCCTGTTTCTTCTCAGATGATAATTAAGATGTACAAAAATGAGTGAAACACTGACCTGGACACGGACATAACTGTGAAGTACCTATCAATTCAATGAATGGCCCGGGAATTATGGCCGGTGGCCTGCGTTTGAAGGATTGGACACGCCGCTTTGTC
>JAHBMJ010001093.1:0-19309 GCA_018398765.1 Chromera velia | reverse complement strand
ACTCCCACCTCCACTTCTGAGCGAGACGGAATGTTCAGACCTCTCAGAGCAGACCGCAATGCCCCCTCTCCAACCTTTGACCCACACCCCCCACATCTCATCCCAGCCGATCGAAGCAATGCGATGGCTTCTTCCGCTTCTGCGCTCTTCCTTCCCTTTGTCAAGTGATTCACAGTCTCTTCAAGTGATGCCTCACTTTCCTCTCTTGCCCCCCTCTTTGCACTTTCCTTTTGCATCTGTTTCATCATTGTTTCCACGTCTGGCAGCTCAGACGAGTATTTGGCCATCCAAGTTCGGTCAATGTAGTCCTTCACAGTCCACAACCAGTCACCACGCAAACACACAAACGACCCCCGAGAGGCAACTGCATGCTTATCTCCCGTTGAAATCAGACCCAGAAACGAACTCTGGGGGGTGTACGTCACAAGGGGTTGGCCCCGAAAGGCACGCCGTAAATTTTCGACCAGCGGAGGCCCTGCTCGGACCGCAAAGACTCCCGCTTTCGGTCGAGGATGGCCGTCCATGGACGCGCAGTCTCCGGCAGCAAACACCTCGGGGTGACTAACCGACCTCAAACACACGTCAGTACGCACAAACCCTTCGTCATCTACAGCCAAACCCGATTCATTCAACCAATGCTGTGCAGCTGCGTGCGTGCACCAGAAACATTCATCAAACTCAAATACTCTCCCATCGGCACATGTTGCCCTCCCCCCCGTTTCTCCATTCAAATTCCCGACCCCCTCTTTTTTTTTTCTTTTTTTCTCATCCTTCCTTCCCTTCTGAATTCCCACAACGTCACAACGCGTCTCTACTGCGATTCCTCTCTCTTTCAAAACTTCCGAGAACGTCCGTTGCACATATCTATTGTGCGAGGAGAGAACAGACTCCCCCCTGTTCAAGAGACGAAAACGGAGCCTCTCTTTCTCTGCACCCCTATCCAATGCATCCAGCTCAACATTGAGCCGATGTTGAATTGCAAGAGCCATCTCGACCCCTGCAGCACCCCCCCCGACCACCAGGACGTCCACCCCCTCCGAAGGAAGGGATGCTTTCCCCCCCCGTCTCCCAAGAAGCCGATCCAAAAAAGTTTCAAAGCGGGAAGAGAGCGAGTCGATCGGCTTCACAGGAACTACCGCCGTCTCCTCGACACTCTTTTCGGTTTCGTTTTTTGGGTTCTCACTGCGGGGGAAGGAGGGTGTGCTCCCGATATCTATCGAAAGAAAATCAAAGCGCACGGGAGGGCGCCCGTCTGCACAGTGCACCTCCTTCTTATGGAGGTCAAGCTTCACTGCCTCTGTATGAAGAAAGCGCACTCGACCGAGACGAGCCAGAGGAACCAGGTCGATGTGACACTGTTCCTTTGTGTAGTGCCCTGCAATAAAACCGGGAAGCATACCGCTGTACGGCGTCTCCACGTCTCTGGATATCAACGTGACCTGACAACCCGCCAGGGGCTTCATAGCCAGCATCTTCAACACGTGCACGTGCGCATGACCCCCTCCAATCAACACCAAGTCACCCAGCAGGGGTGCTTCCTTCTGCATGGCGTCGGCGGTGTCTTCGGTCTCTTTTGACTGAAACGCTGTCTCCACGAACTCCGTCTCTACTCTGTGTGCTGCTGAGAACCTACCTCTGCCTCCCCATGCAGCTTGCCTGCACTTGAATGGCTCGAGCCTAAAACTTTGTAGAGGATTTAAATGACTCAAGAGCACCGCACAGAAGAGGAGAAGAAGGGACATAGACGCAGTCTGAGCCACCGGTCTACCACCGAGAGCAACTAGACACGCGCAACAGAAAAAAAATGGGAAAGAGTCCTTCAAGGTCAAGGGGGCCTCCTTGAAGAGACTCAAAGAAACCGTGCACTAGAGAACCTATTCGTTTCCTTGATCAAACGATCACTTGCATGGAGCGGGATCGAAGTGTTGTGTTCAGGACTGTCCGTGAGAGGGATGCAGTTCATTGTGGCGACGCGCGATTGCATGAAGGATATTGAAGGTACGTACGTACGTAACGTACCCCGCGGCCGCCGAGCGGCGCCGCGCATACGTGTATGGGCCAGTTGAAGACGCGCCGCCGCGCATGCACATTTGTCACGGAGGGCAGCTCAGGCACTGTCTTAGAGGATCTTAGAGGCCCCAGCAAAAAAAAAAACATAGAAAAGTCTTATGTGTTGATCTCGCGACACATAATTCGGAACTCTCCAATTGACCCGCCAAGACACGCACCCAAAACTGTTTCTGATTGGTGTGTCTCGCATGCATGCAGTCTGTCGACTTGCATCCTTTGGTGAAGGACGATCGAGAACGCAATTGATCACTCGATCGGAGATCAAACCTGCAGTGACTGTTCCCATATATACACGAGTCCTCACAAGGCAAGTGTGCTTCTTTCATCCTCTTTCAGCATGCCCGGCGGACCTGACTCACCTGAGTACTTGTAACGCTTGAGGGCCCGTCTACCTTCCCGCAGAAGCGAAAGGTTGAAGAGGCCTCTCTTCAGCTTTTCCCCCTTTCCAATTCAGAACACTTCCAGATCCATTATATCGACATGTCCAACCTGGCAACCAGGCTTCCTGCCGATCAGGAGGAAAATGTGCCGGGCTCTTATCAAGACGCGCCTCCCTATGAGGTGGAAGCGAGAGCACAGAATCCCTTTCTTCTCATGAGTTCTGACAAGAAACGGTCGTCCTCATCTGCATCCCTGAAGTTTGAAGACGAGAAGAAACCAGCATGCTGCTGGATGGGAAAGAAGGAAAGGGTGGAGAAGGCAGTGCGTATCAAAAGGCGGTGCTGCAAAATGCAGGCAGTGCTGCTGTCGCATGTACATTCTGTGTCTAAAAGAAAATCGTGGTATCCTTCCTGGCTCCTCCTTTCTCCAGTCGAAGCAACAAGCTCCCTGCAGTTCTTGGGGCGTTCCGTCCTCTCTTACATTCCCCTCTGTCTGTCACTGACAGGCGCGGCTCTGTGCATCATTTCGGGTGACAACCCGAGCGCCACGGCTCCCGCATGCGTTGTGTACATTTTCTCGGCACTCCTTCAAATCGTGGGCGGCCTCCAGTGGGGCACGCGGGGAGTGCTGGTGGATGCAAACAGGAGAACAGCGCTCCAGCAGAAGAAGGCAGCGGCAACCGAGGGGCCGTGTCTGTTGAGGGACCAGACCCCTGTAAAGTCTGTGGTGGCCGTGTTCACTGCAGACGTGCTCGTTTGGACCGCACGGCAACTTTCGTTCTTCCTTCTGTTGGGGCAAATTTTCAAATCGGTTTCGGAAAATGAGGAGGGGGGAGGGGTAGACAAGAGTGGACTGCAGACTGCAGTAATCTCTTTGTATAGCGTTTACCTGGTTATTTACCTCTGTCTTGCATTTGCAATTGCAGTTTTGTCCGGAAAATTGATGGACAACGGCATGTCTCTTACAGGCGTTCGGTTTCCACGTATGATGTTTTCATCGCTGTTCATGCGTGAGGAAAACAGAGGGACAGGGGAGGTGGGAGCGCCGAGTGATGGTGGAGGAAGCCCTCCGACCGGCAGGAGAGGGAGGGGGGCGTCAGAGTGGACAGATCTAGAGGCAGGGGCATCTCCCTTCGCACTGCCGCCACCACAGATTGGACCGGATGGAGGAGAAAGCGGACAGAGAAGCCAGCAGCAGGCCTCGCCTGCGAGCTACTCTTATTTTGCCCAGGCGGCCTCTACGATTGCTCCAAGCGACGGTGGGGGGGTTGTAAATGATTTTGAAGATTTGGAGTCGGACGAGCGTGATTTTTGGAGTCCTGTGGGTGGTCCGGAGCATGAGAGAGAGGTTGATGCTGTACGTCGACGAAGCGATTTGTCGAAAGGAATTCTAGGAGTGGGGGGAGATTTGAGGACGGCCGTGGAGATGCGGTTGAAACCTTCGAGGGGTTCTCCCAGGGTTGCCGCACTACTGGCTGGTGCAGGGGCATTGAAGATGAAAGGGTTGGGGAGGAATCTTCGAGAAGAGAAGAAATATCTGCTGCAAGAAGAACCTAACGCTAGTTCAAGTGAAAGGAATTTTATGAACCGAAAAGACTGTCCTCTGTGTTTTCGTATTTCTCTGTTTCTCCACGTACTTGCTCATTTGGGAGGAGTCAGTTTGTCCCCCATTTGCATTCTGACCCCCGAAATGTTTGACCTTGCGATGAGCTTTGCATGGTCGCTTCCGACTCGGGCAATAGATGCATTTCTGATCGGTGCGCTGGGGCAGCTCCCTCTGAGTATCGCCGCAATCCCGGTTCTTGGTACTGCATCTGCCGAGGGGGGCTTGAGTGCGAGTGCAGCCACGAGCATTGCCCTGGCCTCACTCGTGATCGCTCTCTCTCTGCTGACGGCCGCCCTTTGGCTCGCCAAGCAGGTGCTGATGGACGAAGCTGTGGTCGCGTTTGGGTGCGCTTACCCTCAATACCTGGAACAGAGCTTCTTCAGGTCTGTCTCTCCTTTCTCCAGGGTCCATCCAGACATGATCGAGTACAGACACACAGACAGACAGACAGACAGACAGATAGACAGACAGACAGACAGACAGACAGACAAACAGTCACACAGACAGACGCAGATAGACGGATGGAAAAGTGCGTGCATTTTCAGAAAGAAGACGAAAATGTTGTCACTTTAGCTTGCCGCCTCCTTGCTGTACGTTAATTGGCGAAAGAACTCAAGAAAATGTTTCCTTCCGTTGATTGTCTACCTGCATTACTGTTTCTTGCTCTCAGTTTTGATAAGCCCCCTCTTTTCTGACTGTGTTGATCAATGCAGGTGCGGTTGGGCAAATGTTTGGCGAAGCAGTCAGAAGCAGCTGCGTGAGGCCCGAACTCAGAGAGCCCGGCTTGAGGAATATGGACTTGCTCTCCCCACCCGAGACCGTCCCCGACTCAGGGGAGGAAAGCAAGAAGGAGCGCAGAGAGACGGAAGTCCGAAAGTCCTTCAGGCAAGCAGCAAACCCGCAGATGTTGCAGGAGACAAGAGCCCCGATCCTCCCCCTTCTCCTTCCTCCTCTTCTCTCTCATCCGAGTCTTCCTCAAAGAGTCGGACCCGACACCCCAGAGGACGAGGAGAAGGTGCCGCCTACACAGGGCCGGTAGACACGGACCCCGTCAGTTCTCCGGGTCTTCTGTTGAAGCGCTCAGCGTCGGGAGATCATGAGTCGCATGAGGGAGGGGAAGGACTCGCGGGACGATTCCCCAGAGAATGGTATCGTTCCCCTTTCAACGGCGACACCCCCCTTCCCTCCTCCCCAAGGCCGGTGCAGAGAGAGCAGGGGGGCGGTGTGACTGGTGTGATCTCCCCCTCAGAGTCCACACGATCCCGTCCTCTCAGAGCGAACACCGTCCTGGCAGATCTCATGGACCTCCCTGCAGACACAGACGAGGCAGCGGCATCTGCGTCATTACCCAAGGGAAGAGAGAAAGAAAAAGAGAGACAAAGCCCCAAGACTCCCAAGACGGATAAAAGCCCCAATCCGACTCGCAGCCCTGAGTCTTCTTTCAGACAGAACGAGACGGAGGATGCGGACATGAGTCCTTTCCAAACCGTAGGACAAGGAGAAGAGGCATCTCGGGAGGGGGGTGGGGGTACATCCACTTCCAAGGCAGCTGCATTGAGGGGATTGAGCACCCCCAAACAACCTCTACCAACGGCTCATTCTTTCGGCATATCACCGCAAGATGCCAAAGCAGAATCCCAACGGAACACTGACCACAAAGAAGACAAGGAAGAAAGACCGACGCAGAAATCAGACGCACCAACAAAAACAGGAAAACCACGAGGACGCCTCCCCCCCCTTACCTTCAATCCCCCACCCAGGATCACTGTCAGTGCTCCAACCACTAACCAAGATGAGGAGGCAGATCCCTCCAAAGAACCTCAAGCAAAACCTGAGACACAAAACGAAGAGAGTCAACTCGCAAAGGAAGAAGAGCGAAAGAAACTAAAGGGAGGAGTACGACCTTCCCCTCTTCCCCCTCCCCCACCTCCACAGTCGGAGCCCGAGACTCTAGACCCCGCCCTCATTTCTCTTGCCATTTCCCCATGGCCATCTCCGCCCGCCTCTCCCCCCCCCGCTTCCGCAAGAGCCCTCCCGGACGCAGGAGACAATCTCCAGTCCTTTCCACCCCCCTTGCCATCTACCCTGGCGCCCCGTCCCCCCGAGGAAAAAAGAGGAGAGCGCCCTGCCAGCCCGAGGTCCCCCCGTGCAACTAGAGGAGACGGCAAAAGGTCAAGACCAGAGAGACGGGCCGGACGAACAAAACGAGCCCCAAGTCGAGATGCCGAGACAGGAGAAGACAGAAATCTGGTACAACCCAATGACATGTCTCCAGGAGAGGAGGAGGAGGAGACAGGAAATCCGTGGGGCCATCCCGCAAATGCGCAATCACTGGAGAAGGAAGAGGGGCCCAGTAAGAAAGAAGAAGCAGACGGATCCCAGGAGCGCCACTCTCCCTCTGCCCTTCCCGTTGCTCCCGCTCAAATCATGGTAGACGAGTCTCTGCCTTCTCCCTCTGTCACCCCAGCGCCTTCACACGCACCTCAATCAGCATCTGCGAGTGCAAGAAGTGCTGCTAGGCCACGACCTGAGGAGGGACAGCCAGACCACCCAAACGCATCAGCCGGCGAGTCCCCTACCGACGGGCAGTGGGGCTCAGGCTCCCGGACGCTGCTTTCCGCTTTGCGTAATCCTCTCGGGGGCCGGTGGAAGAAGGCAAAACAAAAACATCAGCCAGGAAACTTTCAAGGAGGAGAACTGCGGGACGTTGACGACTCACCGGTATAGACTTTTCCCTGCATGGCTGGGAATCGGATGACTTAACTTAAATTAAATTAAATTATCTATTTGCATATATTAATTTGCATACCAGTGACAATTTTCTCTGACCGTTTGACATAAGTCCAATTATCGATCAAATCATAATCTAGCAATTAACTCTGAACTTGTACATGCAACAGATACCGTGACTGGCTAATAATGAAGTTGAATGAACTATCGGAATGAATATTCTTTTTTTTTGTTAATTTAATACCTTGATTTGTACTTTTAGTTTAATAATCTGAATTAATTAGGACTGTATCAGTCGAATTGAGATTGCTGGGCCTGGGTTGAGCTCCCAGGTGATTGAGCGCGGCGATATAAACCTAGATAAATAGCAAATTATAGAGCTAGTTATAAATAATCCTGGGGAGGATTGTTGATCGAACTTCAAAGTTGATCCATTTGAAAACCTATGATATGTTATCTATCTATAGAAACTAATGGTTACTATACCAACCTTAAAATTATAATTAACTCAATCTCTGGTAATCATATTACACTTCATATAACTTAAATCATGCATATATTCCCTGGTACATATATATGCCGTATATCCATCTCTAGATCCGTCTGTATCATGCGAATGCTACTAAGCGTCTGTTCTATTAGCTGTTCTAGTACATACCTAAATAGATTATTACTAGAGTTTGCTTTGTCAATCTTTGTCAATGTTGTCATCGGTGCAAGCCAATACTTTTGCTCACTCTTCTTCTGACCTGCAGTGGTATTTGGACCGTTTGGCCTCCTATTGTCAGGAACATAGGTTGAAAGTGAATTTAAAAAAAACAAAAGTTCTTGCACTCTCAGGCTCAGGAAGGGAAATAGAGGGGGAAGTGACTTTTGAAGAGAGGACAGTTGAGCGTGTAGAGAGCTATAAACACTTTAGGTGTTGTGTGTTTAAGGGAGGGGACCCAAGAAAATCAGTCAGGGACCGACTTGAAAGTGCTGAATGCTGTTTGGGGGCAGTGATAGGCACTTGTTCATCCTTAGGTCCTTTGCTCCCTCGATGCAAAGTTCATTTACTGCAAGCGCTCTGGGAGCCGGTGGCAACGTACTTGCTGGAAGCCTTGCCGGTAAGTCAGAGAGATATCGTTGCACTTGATACATTGCAGCTTCGATTTGTGTACTGGACATTCTGTTTGCCCCATAACTCTTTCAAGGTACCAACTTTGGTCTCGGTTGGTGTACGTCCTATGAGAGAGGTCCTTTCTTATCGGTTGGGGAGTTTTATAGAAAGCATAAAGAGAACAGAAAGAGAGGTTCCTCGGGCAGTCTGGGATGCATGGTATAGATCGCTGACTCCGGTATGATGGGCCAATTCAGCCAGTAGCATGCTTCAGACAATCACACCAGATCTTTTGAGAAAAGAAAGCCAGAGAGGGAGAAACAGAATGAATAAATAAACACTCAGGCAGAAAGCGAGAGAAAGGGAAGCCTCAGAATGGTTGTCGGAATAGTTAACTTCAAGACCCGTCGACGAGCATAGGCTCACCCGTTCATATAGTGTCTATCCATGCAACTCTCGACTGAGTAATTTTCAGATAGAGAACCGATCACACGGAAGGGCTAATAAACTATCATAGATCATTGTATGCCTATGGACAGGAGATCACTACAACGGGGCATGAAAGTGCGTACCTTCGATTTTTCTCTCTGTCTTTTTTGTCCACTATCTTTTGTCTGAGTGCACTTTATCTTGCCTTCTTCCTCCTTCTTTCCTTTCCGACTTGAATGCATTCCTCGAATCGCAATCCTGAAAAGCCAGTCATGAAACGGTCGGATGGAGTGACTGAGAAAGGAGGATTGACGCTGTCGCTCTTTTTTGTTGCTTCTGTGCCGTTTTGTGCACTGTCAAATAAGAATTAATGTGGGGGGACAGTTTGGAGGATCACAAGATCCGAGACATAGGATAGCAAGAGGGGTATGTACATTTTGAAAATGCCGAGGCCTGAGATCTGATAAAAAAAACGGAACAGAGGCAGAAAGCGTACTATTTTCTTGTTCGGTTTTTTTATCACCTTGCCATTACTTCCCCTGTAAATTAGCAACACCGTGTTTCTGTACTACTCTCTTTTTCTTCGGTATTGCCGAAGATCCTCGCCCTTCTTTTCTTTACAACATGCTTGCTTCTTGCCTACGTGCATGACTCTTTTTTTGTTCAGACTCCAATCGATCAGCAGACTGCATGCATGAGTCTCGACTCTCGATACTCTTTGATCGATCCTCTCTTCTCCTCTTCTTTCAGCTGCTACATGGCGACCTCCGTTGGATCTTTTTTCTTTTGTCGGTCTTCCCTTTTCCTTCCTTTCTGTCCCTCAACCAACATAAAAGGCCTGCAGCGTGGTGGTAGGTGCACCTTGTGGAATGCATATATCAGGTGGGGCCTTGAACGGCCATGGCGTATGTGTGCATGTGCGTCTTTCGTGTATGTGAGCGTGTGTGTGAGCTTAGGCCTTGTGTCAATGGCCAGGAGTGTGCAGCTTTTAAGGCTCACTGCTTACCCAGCTCCCCGTCAATCTGTCTCTCTTTCTTTCTCTCTCTCTCTCTCTATGTGTGTGTGTGTGTGTGTGTGTGTGTGTGTATGTGTATGTATGTGTGTGTATGTATGTATATGTGGGCATTGTGCGTGTCACTGTGTGCGTCATTGTTGTTGTTCGTTTCCGTGCCCTAAGTGCGAATCCGCTTGCATACATGAATGCGTGTGCAGTCATATTTGACTGCGAGTGTAACTATGCATGTCCTGTTTGTAAATGCAAGAACAGAGGTTGGTGTGCCCTTATACTGATTGCGTGTCACGGCACAGTGGGAAGACAAGTCGACGTAAGTGAGTGAAAGGGATGAATTGTATAAGTCTGCTGCTGTGATGGTGGGCAAAAAACAGGGCTAGAGATAGAGACGAGAAGACAGCAGCACGGTGAGTCAGGAAAGAAGCAACAAAAGGGAAGCTAGACTCGGGGAGTTTGATGACAGCAAGGTGAATCATCTTCGAGGTGACGTACTTTGAATTTGTTCTGTAAATGCATATGTCCAGTCGTGTGTTTCATGCAAGTGCCTCGTTTGGCGTCTTTCTGTTTTGTATGAGTCTCTTCATCTCTCTGTCATACGGACTTTTTCAAAGGAAGGGGGGGGAAAAAGAGATGGGTCGGACTCTTCAGTTAATTTAAAATGCAAAGGGAGATAGAGGAATTGAGGGAGATCGAGATGAGAAACTATGATAAGGAGATTGACCAGAAAGAAAGAAGGGAACAGAACAGACATGACGATCGAAGCAAGATTATGCAGAGAAATTGCGGAAGGACCCAAAGCAGAAAGCAAAAGGCCAAAGCCGCCTTCCAGATTAGAACGCAGAGCATCTCTCCGCATTTTTTCGTCTATGAGTCATCTTTCCTTGAGTTTGTTTTCTTGTGCCAAAGTGGATGATACAGCTTCTATAGTGCAGCTTCTCGCCGATGGCAGAATGTGAGCGCTTACAGTTATGTACTTGATGTATAATTGTTCATATAATTTACAGACGCTGATATAATTTAAGTGCTTCTTACAGTATATATTTTTTGTTTTTTTTTTTTAAATCTATACCTAGATCTACATAAAACTATTCCCGCACTATATACGTCCCGCACAAATTGATATCAAATATTATTAATTTTGTTTTATATGCTTTTTTCTTTTAGCTTACAGTACTAAGGGTGCTAAAACACTTTAGTTAACTGTTTTGTGCTATTAGTTTGAGCTTTTCAGGATTAGGATTAGAGTTTGTGTTCCAGGTTTATCCTGAGGTCCACTGCGGAGGGATGGCTTGCACTTTACTCTTTATGGTTTGAAAAAGAAAAGTATATAAAAATTGATATTTAAAAAAAACTGTGTAAAAAAGATGCATCGATCTATGTGTTTATTATACAGTTTATATACAAATATCTACAAATATAGGTAAGCTGCTGACTGAGCTGCTCTGATTTCTAGTCTGATTTATTAAAAAAACAAAAACAAAAATTATTTCCTTTGAAGCCTTTAATTCGCATGTTTGATACTTCTCTGCTGAAACAGTAACCATCAATCAACAAAGGTCATGCTCCAACGTTTCCAACTCTTTCAAGCCAAACAGAATAAGCTTTGAAACAATTTCTACGTTTAGGCTATTTCCAAGCATTCCCATTTGCTGTCGGAGAGATATATGTGGCTTGTTGGGAGGGAACGTGAATCTCTCTGGGAAGCCCATCAGCCTGGACATTTCTTTGGGTGAGAAAAAACGCAACGCGCATGTTCGAGGATCCAGAAAATCTTTCTTTTCAAACCCCCGAAACTTTCGTATACCGCTAGGCTTCTCACTGCCAGTGCATTCCTTTGCCTGATCTTCCCCTGAAGCACATCGATGTCCATCTTCTGCCCCCGTCTGGCGCTCCTCCTCTACGTCGTCCCCTCGGCCCTCTACCTTTCCCCTCACAAACACATCACCATCTTCTTCCCTCCCTCCTTCCTCTCCCCCCCGGTCCTCTCCCCCCAACTGACAGGGAGCCGCGGTACCGCGACTACTTCCCTCCCCCCTCCCGTCTCTCGAAGAAGAGGGGGGAACCCCAGAGGAAGAGGAAGAGGGTTGGGAAGAGGCTAGCGCCTTCTCACGCCACTGTAACGCCCTGTCCGACGGTTCACTGGGGAGATTTTGAGGAAACACTAGGAGAACGCTCCCAGTTCCGCCCCCATACCTCCCATACGACTTTGTGAAGCAGCAGCTGTACACATCAGTCTCCTGCACGACATCGATGCTTCTCCATGACCGTTCCTTCACCGGCAGGGGAACAAGAAGGTCGTCGAGGCTCCACGAGCCGTCGTACGCCTTCTGCAGAGGTTCCCGGCATGCCGCCATGGAGACTGGGGCCCCATTGCCGGGGCCCCCTTCTCCTTCAGTTCGGGGAAGAAGCTCCGAAAGCCGTCCTTCCTGGGCCCTTGCTGTGGTGTCCTCAACGAGGTGAGAGTCCAGGAGCTGTCCTATTCGGGAGATCTCACAACAGAACTCGCCGGGGCCCTCGAAGCCTGGAATGAAGCGCAGGGGGTCCTCTGGGGGCGGAGATGCTGTCTGGTTTGGGCATGTTCCTTCCTTGCGGACAGCCACAAGGAAGAACCGCATCCTGAAGTTGGGCATCCCGAAGTGAATCGGCGACAGCAGAAACTCTGCAACAGGCAGGAATGAAGGGAGGAATTGGCCAATCGGCAAGTAAACACACACAACACACACAGACACCCCCCCCTACGTCCCCCCCACCCCCAACACACGCACACATACATACACATACATACCTACACACACATACACACACACACACACACACACACACACACACATACATACACATACACATACACATACACATACACACACACACACACACACAGAGGCACGCGCAAAAGGAGAGAGGTGGAGAGACTCGCGACAGCAAGTGTCCTCCAGCATCTCCGTGAAGCATCTGTACATGAACAGATGAATCCCTTCTTATTTCGACTCGAGCTTCCCAACAAAATCTGGAGAAAAAGAGTTGAGAAACATCGGGCAGCGTCTCCACAAAGAAGCACATTTGAGCGCTTGTGCAGAACTGCATGCTGTTCCTGTTTCTGCCTTTTCATATCGTATCATTTTTGGGAGGTATGTCTCCCCGCACCCCCTTTTCCTTCCCATCGCTCCATCCAATCATTCGTGTATCCATCCATTCATTTACTCATCTATCCACCCATCCATCCATTCAACCATCCAACCACATCCGGCCACCTATCCCCATCTTTTCCTCCTTTTTTCTTTTTTTTTTTAACCCATTCATTTTTTCAAACAGACAAAACAAAGAGGCAGGGAGAGCGTAAGGAAAGGATCAGGATGAGAGAAAAGCGAGAAGCCGAGTTACCATGACAGGCGAATGCGAGGCTCTCCAGCTCCTTCAGCATCAAGTCATGGGAGTCACTTGTCTCAAACCCCTGCACGTTCTCTAAAATGATCAGTCTCGGTCTTTTCTCTGGGTCGAGACGGCCAAGTACGTCGAGAAGACGGAAAAAACTCCAGCTCCGCGCGTCTTGGGAAGCTTTCTTAAGACCTCGACGGCAATAGGGCTGGCAAGGGGGAGCCATCATCCAGCAAGTGGCAGCAGCTTTGTCCCAAAATTCGAAGTCCAAAGTCTCCACGTTCCTTTTGAGGACTTTCGTCTCGGGAAAGTTGTGGCTATACACAGACAGAGCGTCCTCGTTGTTATCTACAGCTGCCACCACTTCATAGGAAAGAGAACCGACATTCCCTGACAGTGCTTCCACAGAGCCTCTAGCCGAATAATCGGTTACGGCTGCCGCGGTGTCAGCTCGTGTGTCCTTCCTACTGGATTCGAGTGATGCCACGGCCGTTTCAAGACCGAAGTGCATCCCCCCAATCCCTGCGTACACTTCCATCACACGTAGATGGACGCGGTTGGTTCCCTTCGGCCTTGCCGGCTCTGAACCAGCAGACATGATCCTTCAGGCGGTTTTTCACAACTTCAAGTTGCGGCTTCGCAGAGCCAAGTATCCGCACTTCTCCCCTTCAGACTGGAAAAGACTCCACAAGGTTTCGTTGTATATACTCAATTACTGTCACGGTCAAGCATGCCAGTCGGCTCTTTCACCGAAGGAGAAAAGCGTAGCGGAACTGCGCGTGAGAGGCAGTCAAATGCAGCCGTCAGAGACAGGCGTTTAAATCTCGAACAATGCGAGCGCACGCGCAGTTGTAAGGAGTCATGGACAGACATGAACAGACATTCGCTGGTGTCCATCTTTCTGAATTAAATTGCAGAGGGTGGAATGCAAGAGATTTGAGAGAAACGGAGGCTCCAGAGTCCAGGCACAATCATGTGAACGCGAGCTCCTGATATGCTCCTGATTGGGCTGTATCGGTCAAATGCTCAGCGGGACGTTCCGAGCCAATTTCCGAGTGTCAGACATGTGTCAGACAGACTGAGCAGTTTGACTCAACCCTCAATGATCATCCCGGCCCGTCGCCCGATCCCTCGATCAGTGATGCAGCCTCAAAAAGAGAAAAACGCGTGAAGCACCCACCTCGTCGAATCGGGAGGAGAGAAGCAGAAGCGGCCCGGGCAGATTGACAGCTAATCGAGAGTCTGAGGCTCAGCAAGTCTTCATTACTTCGATCGCGAAATCGCTGGAACCAACCCGTCTACGTGCGTCAAAGTTTGTCCCGAACTCTCTCGGAAAGACGTTACTGCAGCGCATCGCTTTGTCAGATCCTCTTTTGTGCCATTGAAGCGGCAGCCAACGTGGAAGATGAGTAAACCCGTGAGAAAGCCAGACATGAATCCTGAGGGTGTTGCTCTTGTTCGAGAGCATGCAGACACTTTCAAGTCAGTCCGTGCTTTGCCCATGCAGCCTTGATTGATGTCTTCCATCCATGTGGAAAGGCGGGCAGGGAGTGACTGGGGGAGCACATGGGGAGAGGGTGGTGTACCAGCGTAAAAAAAAGTGTCAGCAAGAGAGTATAGGCAACCGGTACCGCACGAGATGAGGAGGGAGGCAGGCGCGGACGCGGCTTCAGGCCGTCAAGCAACGGCGATGGGGAGGAACGGGGGGGCGGGTGGGAGGGTGAATGCTTCGATGAAAGGGCAGTGAGGGAGAAGAGGAACAGGGTGGACGGAGAGTGCCGGGGGTGACAAGGGACTGTGTGAGATGATCATAAACATGGGGGATACAAGACGGAAGGGAGAAAGGACGGAAGAAAGGAAGGGGGCACAGGAGGACGGGAGGGAGGAACGGAGCGACCGAGGAAAAAAGGATCCCCTCAGAGAAGCAAGGACAATGAGAAAGAAAAAAAGAAAAACAATTCAGTTGCAAAGAAGAAAGAACAGAGGCCATCATGAGAGGCCTGATTCTTTCTGATGCATAAATGAGTTTGGGTTCATTGACTGCAGGTACAACTTTGAATTGATGGACGAAGACAATGACGGCAAAATCACTCACGAGCAGGTCAGTAAGAGGGGCAGAGAGACAAAGATACACACTGAAGGCAGTCAATGGACAGGCGGGTGTCTCTCTGGCAGACAAATAAACAAAATCGGAAGACTGAAGACGGAAGTAAGCAGTATCAACGGCACTCTCCTGCCTGCCTTTCCCCCTACGTCTCTCCCCTTCCTT
The DNA here is from genome assembly GCA_018398765.1 of Chromera velia. NCBI lineage: Eukaryota > Chromeraceae > Chromera > Chromera velia. The sequence continues at coordinate 4,339 of JAHBMJ010001093.1, read as the reverse complement.
TTCTGTTCAGCTAGACCCAGTCACGCGTGCACGTATCTACCTGTCTGTCTGGTTGTCTGTCTATCAATCCGTTGATCCACGTCTCCATGTATCTGTCTTCTTGCATTTATTTTCTCATTTGTGACCGTATGTGTCTGCAGGCTGCCATACTCTTCAGAGCTTTTGGTTGGTCCACCCCGCCGTTTTCCGTCTGACAGTGTCTGTCTATCTGTCTGTCTGTCTGTCTGTCTGTCTGTCTGTCTGTCTGTCCCTGTGAAGAAACATATAGTCTGTCCCTGTGTACCTTCGTACGCCCCGATCTGATGGACCTGCCTTCCGTGTGTTTCTGCAGCAATTTAAAGCTGCGTGTTTGCACAGTCCGTGCGGCCATGCATGCATGCATCCTCGCTCCCTCTGCACTCCTTTCGATTCCCTCTCATCAGAAAGGAGGGGCCAAGGCCAGGCGCATGTACCCATCCCTCTGTCTCTCTTTCTTTCTCCTACCCCCACTTTGTCCCCCGGGGCCTCCGGACAACCCGACCGATGCGATATCTGCCATCTCATTTAGAAGATTCCCCCCTTGCAACCCCTGTCCGCATACATGCTGCAGGCCAGAACCCTCACGACCATGAGATCACAAAGAAGCTGAAAGGTGCGTAGGGCAGTACTTGAAGTCTCTCCATGCAGTGGCGGCATTCCGTCCAGTCTTTCCATTCAAGCTTTGGTTTTCGTGTCTGATTGAGTCAGTAGACAAACGAAATCATACACGACCGACAATTGTCTTCTCCCCTTACGTGGCCCAGGCCCCTTCCCCGCTAAAGCAGGGCCGGTCGGGGAGTCATCCATCATGAGTACGTGCACGTGAGAGACGACACTCGCTATCAAAGAAGAATGTTTGCCTTGTTGAATGCCCACAGAGGGTCCTCAGCCCCTCCTCTTACGCGTCATCTCACTTGTGCATTTGCCTCGTTACACTTTCCTGTCTGCTCATCCATTTCTCTGCCTGTTTCTGGATGTCTCTGTCTGCAGATGCCCCCCCGATGCTTGAGTTCGTTCACTTCCGAGAGTTCTTTCAGAGACACTACGACACTCCGACGGGACCCGATGAACTCGAGGAGGCCCTCAAGGTTTGTTTGTTTACCCCTAGCTCTGTCACTCGGCAGAGTGAGGGCCTGGATTTGTTAACTCTGTCACTTTCTAGTCAATGTCTGTTCTCCGCGCTTTACTCCGTTGACATTCTTTATGCAATTCTCATCTTAAGATCATGCAAGGCAGCTGGTAGAGAAGCCTCTCCAACCGGAAATCACTGTGCCCGGCCATCTGCCTATCTGTCCATCTGTTTCTGGCATTCATGAAAAGAAGGAGAGAGGGAAAAAGAGTGACACGCTCTGTCCATCTGCGTTTCCATTTCTTCATCCATTTTTTGTTTTGTCTATCTGTCTGTCTTTCTATATGTGCCGCTGCATTTTTTTTTTTCTGTCCCTTTTTGCAGGTGTTCACAAAAGGAGACGGAAAGATCAACGTACAGGAACTCCGACAGGCCCTCCAGAGAGAGCAGCTGACGCCCGAGGAAATGGAGAGATTGCTGAAGCTCGGAAACTTCGAACCCGGTCCCACGGGGGGAACTCTGGACTCGCGGGTGCTCGCACAGAAGTAAGTGAGGAGGGGGTCGGGGGGGGTCGGTTTAGTGAGTGGGTGAGTGAGTGAGGGAGTGAGTGAGCGAGTAAGTGAGCGAGTAAAGGACTGGGCGGGGCATTGAAGTGGATTTTGAGACCGCGCATCATGAGACCCATCTTTCTTCCTTCTTTCTTCCCTCCTGTCTTCTCTTGCTTTGATTCGATGCCTCCCACAAACCGTCCCTTCGAGTCATATGCTGTGTGAATTCTCTGCCTGAACCCCTACGCCCCTCCTTGCGCATGCAGGCTATGCGAGGGCCCCTCGGAGGCTGACCTCGAGTACTTCGTTGACGTCGCTGCTGCAGACGCGAAGGGGGAGAAGAACAGGGAAGGAGGAGGGGGCAATGCAACGGGGGGTTCTGTGGAGGAAGAAGATGACACCGCGGGATCGAAAGATGGAGATTAAAGGCCCAACTTGAGTCTCAAACCTAATGAAGTGTAAAAAAAATAAATGGAAAGGAATCTTTAAAGGACAATCGCGTCTGAAGTCCGAGTCATATTATGACTCATATATACAATTTAAAAAAAGGTTTATCATTGATATCATGCAATAACATATGAGACTAGATATGAAACCAAACAAAAATAATTGAGGTAAAGTTCTTACAATTAGGTAAAAATGTCAGTGCTTTAAACCTAGCTTTAAACAAACCAGGACTGGTGCAAAATTTTAAAAATGTAAACAGTTTAGTATCTAGCTATAAGTGATAAGTGATTTAGTGGTGCCCTATAGAGCCTAGCCTAGAGCCCTGTCGCCGTTTTATCTTATAGAGGTCGCCCCCGCAAACGGTAGGGGCCTTCTACTACTAGGGGGGTGTACCTCATTGCTGAGGCTCAGACCATACTCCGTAGCCTACCTGGTTTCCCAGGCCGCTAACAAACAACAATCTGTTTGTGCTTTACAGAGATGTTAAATTGATTTAGCACTAAAGCTAAGCCAAAAAAGAGCCTTTGGCTGGCTGATTAGCTGAAGTTAACCAAACATTCAAACATGTTTCTAACGATGTTAAATCAAAATTTATCTACAAAAAAGCTTGTTAATTTTCTAAGGGAAAATGACTTCTAAAAACTTTACCCCCCCCTGGACCCCCCCCGCCTCTGCAAAGGCTTGTACCCTTTACAAAGACCTGTATCCTAAAGATAAGGGTCTAGAATTGCTATCACAACACCCTATGAAGGGGCGTTGTCGGCTTTGCGTCTATATAGCGCCTCAGGGGGGGGGGCGTTGGCCTCCGGCCGACGGCTATATATAATGCCCCTGCAGGGGCGTAGCAGGTTGTAGGTGGGCGTTGGGAGAGCGCTTTCTACGGCAATGGACGAGCGTTCAAAAGCTGTTTCATTCACACATATAATATGCCGACAAGGATCTTCTTTCTACTTCTTCCATTTTTTTTCACAACAGATAAGAATGAATGAATCATGTTTAATTTTGATTTAACAACTAGATTTTGATATATTAAAGGGTGTAGGCTGATACATATTCGTGAGTTTCGCTCAATTTTTTGTTAATGAAGGATAATGAAGGGGTGTAGCCTGTCTAAGACCTTATATATACAACACAACATCCTAGAAGCGTTGCTCCTTAGGCAAAACGCCTTTATATACAACGCTCTTAAGGCGTAGCCCCTCGGCACGTCTCTATATACTACGCCACCCCCCCTCTGTATCCGAGATGTATACTAGACTATAAGAACGAATATCTAGCTACACACGAAGACAGAAATAAAGACTTACGAAGAAATCGATCCGTAGGTCCTTATTCCAGAGAAAGTCGTTACAGAGTGGCAAGCAGACAGAAGCGCATGGAAAGATGAATATCATGCGTGAGGCGAGCCGACCAGTGGTGGCGCACGCAGCATTTAAGGATCCGGATGGGGACTTACGCGCTTTAAAAAATCAATTCGCTCGGCACTACGCAACACCCACACGCCCGGAAAGAGCGTTGGCTCCCTTGTCCTCCCTCCTGATATTATGGCCGGCTCTGACCGACGTGCAGACAAGCCTCTCCGTGTTGGGTCTACGCATGAGGACGACACCTCTCCTCTGCTGTCTGCTGCAGGTGTGAAGGTCTTCCGAACCCTGCTCGGGCAGGTAGGCTATGTGGCGAGCTGCACACGGCCAGATGTCGCTCTCGCGCACTCGTACCTGTCACGTTTTCTGGCGTCCTCGACCAAGAGGGCTCTTCGTCTTCTCCTCCAAATGGTGCGCTACCTCCGTTCGCACCCATCTCTCGGGATCCACGTCCGTCCTTCCTCCGACCCAACCAAGCTGACTGCTATCGAGCACGGGGACTCATCGTTTGGCAACGCCGCCTCCCCACATCCTCAGACAGGCTTGGTTGTTTTTATCAACAACTCACCTCTCATTTGGAAAAGCAGGAGGCAGTCCCGCATAGCAAGATCAACTACAAGAGTAGAAGTGCTCGCCCTGGAGGAAGGCATCGACGCCGCGCTGCATTTTGCGAATTGCACCGCCCCCTTCTACTCCAACATCCGTGTCAGAATTGGCTGCGATGCAGCGAACGTTTTGTCTCTGCTGTTGTCTGGCGCCTCTTCTTCTGCCGAGCATGCCCTCCTCCCCATTATCCGGGAGATGCAGGACAAGGCTTGTGTCATTTCCCTCCAGGCCGCCACTGACTTGGTCGAGCAACACAGGATTGGCATCTTCAAGATCCCCACCGATTC
>JAHBMJ010001092.1:10000-35915 GCA_018398765.1 Chromera velia | reverse complement strand
CGGGGGCGTCGCCTTTGCGTATGAATCCCCGGCCACCCACCCCCGAGCGTGTCCCCCCCCTCTCCCCCCCAGTCGCCCTCCCCCGAGTTCTCTGCAGCAGAATCACTCGCAGTCCCCGCACCGTGCCTCCCTTCCTCATCAGCGTCTCCCTCCTCCTCCGTCAGCGTCCCCACAGTCGCAGCTGCAGATGCCGTGGCCCCTGCAGGCGTAGTCGCAGGGGGCCCTCCCGACGCTGCTGCCGCTGCAGGAGCTGCGGATGACGAGGGACCGGGGCCCGCAGAGGGGCCCGCTACAGAAGAAGATGCCCCGCCTTGCCAGTGCTCATCTCGTGAGGCTTGGGGGGGATGCTGGACATGGGAACGGCCAGAGGCTGCCCCTCCATCATTCAACAGCATGCCGGGGCCCCCCGACGGTGCCCCAGTCTGGCCGGGCCCCGGGCCTCCCAGAAAGGTACCAGGAGCAGTGGTCACTCTAGAGGTGGGGGCGGAGACTGGAACTGGTGGTGCGGCGGCGCTTTCGGTGGGGGGGGTCTGTGCGGGGAGTTCACATGAAGAAGAAGACGAAGCGAGAGGTGCCAACGCCGTCATCGGGTTGACCCCGTTTCCGTTCGGGGCCCCCGTTTGCTGCTGCTGCTGCTGCTGTTGTGTCTGATTCAATTGCGGTTGTCTGCAAGCGCTCTGCACATCCCCCCTTCCCCCCGGCATCTCCTTGGAAGTAGGAGACCCCCCTCCCCCCCCTCCTGCAATAGCAACGGGAGGACAGCCTGGGGTTGAGTTCTGCCCTCCTACTCCTGCCGCTGCTGCTGTTTGCAGGGCTACAGAGGACCCATTTGAGCCTGTAGGAAGAGAAGGGGGCGGTCCTTTGGTTGGAGAGGAAGGAGGGGGGGGGGGCTCAGGCGGTCTCCCTGCGAGAGAGGAGAACCCGAGTTTGTCCCTCCCCCCAATAGAGGTCTCCACGTAAGAAAACAAAAAAGTGTTCAGGAGACCTGCAGGCATAGGGGGGGGCAGAGGAAAGGTCTTTGGGTTTGCGAGTGCACGGGGAGGAGATGGGGAGACTCGGCAAGCGAGAAGAGCAGACTGACAAGTCAAAAAATGATGCGAACACTGTCTGCAGCTCAGAATTTTATCGAGGGGGGGCACGAAGTGTGAAGCTCCTGTAAATGTCAACAGGAAGAAAGGAAGTCCTCCCTCCTGACCGACCGACCGACAGACCTAAGAGACGCGTGTGAACTTGGATCCGTGGTTTCCCCCCTCCATCTTTCTCTTTCTCTCGATCCTTGTCTCTTCCTGGCAGGCCCCTAGGGGAGTTCGGCTCTTCTCCCTCTCCTCCGGTATTCTTCTTGCTGCCCCCTGCCTCCTCTCCTCTTTCCTCGCTCTTCTTATCCCTCTTGCTCACCGAGCCTGCCGTCTCCTTGCTCTCCTTCTCTCTCTCCAAACGCCTACGCTTCAGATCAGTAACAGTCCCCCCAGTCGCCCCCTCCTCGCCACGCCCTTCCGGCCGCTGCAGAGAAGATGACGCAGGGAGACTTGTGGCGATGGGTGGGAACGACATTTGGTCTTCCGACGTCTGCCTCTGCTGGAGTTTTTGGATCATGTGAAGTGAGGACTTGGTGTTCGTGGCGGCGGAACCGGAAGCAGCGAAGGAGGCGGCAGCAGACGATGCAGCAGCAGAAGAGGAGGCTGAGGTCGGGGCGGCAGTCGACTGAACGATCTCTCCACCCTCTCCCTTAGCGTCGCCGTCTCTTTTCCCCCCCTCTACGCCTGCCCCTCCGGGAGACGTTGTCGGGGGACCCTCTGGCCCGAGCTCAGCCTTCCGTGTTGGTCTCCCCCCTCCTGGTCCCCTTGGGCCTTTCTCTTCGCCTCCTGGGTGAGAAGACGGGTCCCCCCTCTCCTTTCTCTTCACCCCCTCCCTTTCCCTTTCCCCCCTCTGACATGCGTATGCAGACCCCCGCTGTCTGTTTCCCTCTCCCTCTCCGTCTCCATCCACCCCCATGGATGCGGATATGGAAGGACCCCCAGGAGGCAGGGGAAGGGGGTGAGGAGCCAAGTCGTCGTGGGGAGAGGGAGACACCGACAGAAGCGGTGCACGTACAAGCAAATTCCTGCATGCGGCATGCATGCGTTGGGACAAAAGACCAAACAGGGGAAGGGGTCGTTTTCTCTTTCATATTTCTTTCAGAGAGAGACAGACTGATGCAGAAGCATGGAGGAAGAGAAAACCAATAACGGGCAGACACACACCCAGGCAGACATGAAAGAAACATGAAGAATCGGCTGATACAAGTTACTACTCACAGCAACCTGGTGCTTGTCCTAACGGACTTTTTGAAATATGAAGTTTATGAGATATCTCCACGCAAATGCATGGCGCACCAAACGAAATGAAAAAATCCCCATAAAGAAAGTCCCATGCAGTACGAACAAACTGACCCGATCCCGATGTCGATGGCCTTGGCGATCACCCCTGCGGTCATGAAAGTCCCCAGAGCTTGTCCCTCCACAGCAGCCACGAGGCACTCTATCAGTCCCCAGGTGGAGCTCTTCGAGTGGAAGGACGTCGCTGCGTTTGCCAGAGCCCCACGCCCCTGTACGAGGGACCAGCAAGTGTGCTGCGCCTCCGGGGAAATGTCGAGGGTCACGAACCCAACCAGTGTTGTCGTGGCTTCACTAAAATTCAGCTGCAACACACAGAACAGACCAGCGAAAGCAGAGCATGGCAGGACACATACATTCCCGCAGCCGCTCCCTATTGAAGGGTTGAGGTTCGTGCGGTTTTTAAGAAATCAAAGAAAGGCGAAAGTAACGAATCTAAAGGACAACCAAGATCAAACCTGTTTCCCGGTGCAGAAAAACACCCCAGCACGTTCTGCCCAGGCACCAACCAACCAACCAACCAAGCGACCCACCTGTTTCAGTGTGAATAAGTGCACGGTATTGCGGGTGTCACGAACCCTGCAGAAGGTTAGGAAGGGAGAGGGAGACACAGAGACAGACTCTCAAGGCAACCAAGAATGATCACCTCTTCTTTCTCTTCAACAAAAAGGGGGAGCAAAAAATGCCACAAAAAAGAAGGGCAGTCGCGCACTGCCACGCCCCGTCTGGAGAGGGCGTGTGTGCATGCATGAGCACCCACTAAGGGCACGACAAAAGAGGAGGAGTACGATGGAAAGCTCTGTCCCAGAACGACAAGATCAAGTGCTGTCTCTCTGGATCTTCCTCTTGACAAGCAAATCGAAAGCGCCTGCGATACATCGCCATACGCCCCCAGCCCGTATGAAACTCTTCCGAAAGAAAGAGAGACCGTATGATAAACAAATTGAAAGACTGTTCGTGTCCCCCGCTTACTCACCATTTCTCTAAGATCTTTTTCGAAAAATCCAGAGGAAGCCACTCCCTGCACGCGACAACAAGGGGCAGGAAAGAAGGGAGTAAGAACGACCCCATGGAAGGATGGAAGCAAGGGACAGATGAAAACTAAGCAGACCTCCAAATGGGCGAACGGACAGGGGTGCGACGCAGAAAGCATGACATGTTGGAACAAGGAGAGGGATGCAAACGAGCAAGCAAGCGAGGGAACAGAAAGAGGGCAGAGAAGCAAGGAAAAGGGGAGGGCGGGAAGCGCAAATTCACTAGAGGAAGGACAGTTAGGAAACAAGGGGAGCAAGGAGTGAATGAAGCAGAGGAGATGTGAGGGAGGACGATTTCTTCAAGGGGCGAAAGAGATGAATTAAGAGAAGAAAGTCGCAACTGACGAAACATGGGGGAGTGCAGATATGTACGAGAGCATCTGCGCCAGTTTCTTTCTCTCCCTTTTCGGATGCACATCTGCCTTGTCAATGGCGAGATGCGTCTGCTTCATCAGACTCGTTCTGAAATGACCGAACAGATCAGCAGTGCGCCGTCTCTTGCTGACGCGCTGCCCCCCTCCCTTCGTCCCTCCATCTCCGTGAGTCAGACCAGCAGCAACAGCACTTGCAGGGACTGCTGCTGCACCCGATGCTTGGGGAGGAAATTGGTTTCCTTCCCGACTGCCTGATTTTTTTGGTAAATGAGGGCCGAGATTACTCTGACCGCTCGACGAAGCACTCCAATGCATTGCTATGCAGTTGTTGCGTGAAGGTTCGAACCTTTAGACTGAGCCGATCAGACGTGCGGAGAGGCCGTCATGTCCTCAGACCTCATACCCGAAGTCGAAAGCGGCTCAATGAAGGACCATCGGTTAAAGAAGTGAAGCAACGATGCCAAAGACAATCGAACACTCCGACAGACTGTCTCGCGGCGGACTTGCGAAGTTGGAGGGATTGGAACCGAAAACTGCGGCAGGTAAATATCAGGCGTCGTTCGTCACAAGGAGACCGTGCTGTATGGTTTGCTTCGGGGCACAGCCATGTACAGATGTGCATGAGACAGGTGTCAGATTACAGACAGATGGTCGAAATAAGATCGTCGGAAATTGCGCGTAGGAAGTGCCACGCGTTTTTATGATTTTCGGATTGCTGCACTCGCACGGAGTTGTGAAGCCCTGCATGAGAATGGCCCCGTAAAGTCAGAACGCGTGCACCCATTCAAAGCGCGTGCAGTGTCTCTGAATTGAACAACACTTGGTGCTTTGGTGAAGTTTAGTCTCTTGTATAATCTGCTGTGTGAAGGCGATTTGAAGGTCATACGCTGTATCGTTCACTCGAAAAACTTCGTGGACGGTGTTCGATGAAAATTGGTTTGAATTGTAAGGTTGCTTCACACCGGTCATCCAGAGGCTGATTCTGAAAGGCAAGCATATCGACTGACGCGACACCACTGTTTCTTCTGTAAACAGAACAGCACTCAATTGTGCACGATTTTTCAAAGTCGATCTTTTCATTTGTTGTCACCCCCCAGAGCGGAAAGATTGGCAAAGGATCTACCGCTTGATCTGCTGCACGTTGTGAGTGCCAGAGACTCCTGACGTTGTCGAGCCAGAGACAGAGGCGGACCTCACTAACCAAGGAGAGATGAGAAAGACGGCACTGATCAGCGGGATTACCGGCCAGGACGGATCGTCAGTCGACTGTACAATTTGGACATATGTAAAAGAACGGGACCGTGGGACCCTGTCAAGGGAAGGGGGCAGTGCAGGGGATCTTTTGCACCAGTATCTTCCTGCGCCAATCTGGCCCTCTTCACCCGACCATGAATCCCTCGATCGTTTGTGGCTGCAGGTACCTGGCCGAAATCCTCCTCGACAAGGGATACGCTGTCCACGGGCTTGTGCGTCGGTCCTCTTCCTTCAACACCAGGAGAATTGACCACATATTTGAGAGTCAGTCAGTGAGTCAGTCAGTCTGACCACATCTGGGAGAACAAGGTGTATGAAGGTCGAGCGCAAGGCGGAACACGTGTCCTGTCCTTCTTGACTGCCACAGCTTCGTATCCCTTCTTCCTTCCTTCCGTCCGTCTCTCCTCTTCCTCCGGCGCCCTGTGAGGTGCATTGCTCCCTTCCATCTCCCTTCTTGTCTCATCACTTCACCGACACCCTCTCCAAGATGACTGTCAACCTCTCTCTGGTCACTCCCTCCTGGATGCAGAGATAAAGCTCCACTACGGGGACATGCTGGACTCCTCCAACCTGTGCTCGGTGATCAGCAGCGTGAAACCCGACGAGATCTACAACCTGGCTGCACAGGTACGCAGTTAGTGAGTTAGTTAGCTCGGTCAGGCGAGAAGAGAGAACTCGGCTAGGCCTAACAGAAGGAGAGAAGCGAAGAAGGAAATCACGGCGAGAAGGTTTGACCTCTCACCCTCTCTGTCTCTCTTTGGGTGCGCATGGAGCTTACTCGTGCGTGCGCTTTTGCGTGTGTCTTCTCTCTCTCTCTCTCTCTCTCTCTCTGGGTGTGTGTGTGTGTGTGTGTGTGTGTGTGTGTGCGTGCGTGTGTAACAGTCAGTGTGTCCGTGTCACCTTCCCAACACCTGATCCCCCCCTTGCAGTCCCATGTGAAGGTCTCCTTCGAGATGCCAGAGTACACCGGAGACGTTGACGGCATCGGAACTCTGAGACTCCTGGAGGCCATCAGGACCTGCGGACTCGAAAAGACAACCAGACTGTCAGTCAGTCAGTCAGTCAGTCAGTCAGTCAGCCAGTCTCCATACGTGGGCCGTTGTGTTCTCAGCAGAATTGAGTAAACTTCCAGACTGTGCTTCAGAGAGGCAGTACACAGTGGGAAGGCTCTCGGTGTTTCTTTCTCCTTCCCAACCGATGCATCCCCCACCTCTGTGGGTCCTTCTGAATGTTGTTGGCTGTATGGGACGGGTGGCTGCGATCGTGTCGATCTGCAGTCAGCCCATTTGACGTAGTGTTTGTTTCTCAACGATTTCACTGCAGTTCCGTCCCCTTCTTGGTTGCAATGCGTGATCTGTGATCTGATTGAAGTTTTCTTGTGTCAATCAGCTTGCTCTCACTGTCGTCTTCTCTGAGACGGATGGGGAGAGAGAGAGACAGAGGCTGTCCGCTCAGGTGCTGGTCGCGTCATTGATTGACAGGAGTATCGAATAATTCTGGGTGTGCAGGTACCAAGCGTCGACCTCTGAGCTCTATGGACTCGTCCAAGAAATACCCCAGTCCGAGACCACGCCCTTCTATCCACGGTCGCCATACGGTGAGTGAGTCATGCATTTTGTATCGCAGGGGGTAGACAGCTACGAGTCCATGTGCTGATGATTCAGTGAAGAAAGAGTGAGTGAGTGAGTCTGCCTGGTCTACTCCGGGGTCCCTCGAGGCCTTGCCTCTTCAAGTGATTGCCTGTGTGCCCGTTTCCCTCTCTGGCTTCCCACACTTGTGCGTGAGCGGCAGCAAAAGGTTCTCGTTCCAGCCTTACCAACAAAGCTTGCCTCTTCTCTCTACCGAACCAACCCCTTGACAGACAGACGCCCTTCTTCTTCCCTCCCCGCATTTCCTTTCGCTCTTCCCCGCATTTTCTCTTTGACGTGTCTCTCTGCTGCCTGCCCACCTGTTTCTCTCTCTCTCTCTCTCTCTCTCTCTCCCTCTCTCTCTCAGGCGTCGCCAAATTGTACTCTTACTGGATCGTGGTGAACTACAGAGAGAGCTACAACATGTTCTGCTGCAACGGGATCTTGTTCAACCACGAGAGCCCCCGGAGAGGTCTGTCTGGCTGGCTGTACATGAAGAGAAGGAGGGAGAAGAAGAGACAAATAGTCTGTCTCTCTGTCTGTCATTGTGTGAGGAACCGAGGGGGCGTTGGAGAGGGGCAGGAGGTGGCAGACGATCCGTGGGTTTTTCTGTTTTCTTTTCGGGTTGGACCGAGGACGTGCGGGACTTTTCTTCTGTTCTTTTTTCTTCTTCTGGTAGGCATGTGGTTGAACTGCGTCTGCATGAGTGAGTGCAGGGAGAACATTTGTAACGCGAAAGGTCACCACTGCGGTGTCGAAAATTCTGTCGGGGAAGCAGGACCGAATTCTTCTCGGTAGGTGGGTGGGTCCTTTTTTGAGGGAATATCTTGTCATTCGGCTGCCTCCATCCGTCTCTCTCTCTCTCCCTCTCCCTCTCCCTCTCTCTCTCTCTCTCTCTCTCTCTCTCTCTGTGTGTGTGTGTGTGTGTGTGTGTGTGTGCGCGCGCGCGCGTGTGTGTGCGTGTGTATGTGTGTGTGTGTGTGTGCGTTTGTTTGTGTCCGTTTAGGAATCCCTCACTTCCGTGGGTAGTGGTTTATGTGATTCATCTTTTGTTCTCCCTTTTGTCTGCCTGCCTGCCTGCCTTCCTTCCTTCCTCTTTGCCCTGCAGGGAACCTGGATGCAAAGAGAGACTGGGGACACGCACGCGACTACTGCGAGGTCGGTCTCTTGTTTCGTTTTTGTTGTTGATTTTTTCTCTCTTTTCCGTGATTTTGGACGGAGGGAGGAAGGTATGCAGGAAGGGCGGACAGACAGGTGGGGATGTGAGCATGAATGTATGGGATGCAAAAAGAAGCAAGGAGATCAAAGGGGTATGCATCTGTCTTCAAACTGTAATGATCGTGTTTTTTGTTCCCTCCATGTTTTTGTTTGCAGGGCATGTGGCAGATGCTCCAGGGAGAGACTCCTGACGACTTTGTGCTGGCAACTGGTGAGTGTTTTTTTTTTTCCTTTGTTTTTTTTTTTCCTCCTCGCGGCAGTCTTTTTTCTTTTCAATTTCTGTCCTCTCTCCCACAACAGACTGATCTGTTGGGGTTTTGTCTCTCACCCTTTGTTCACTTGTTTTCTGTCTTTCTCTGCCCTCCGATGTGTTTCACGTCTTCTTCGCCTTTTTTCATTCACTTCCTGCATGCAGGCGAGCAGCACTCAGTGCGAGAGTTCGTGACGCTCTGCTTCGGCATGGCTGGACACAAAGTGACGTGAGTTCGTCGACAGACTAAAGAGAGGGCTTGGGTCTCTCTCTCTTTTTTTCTTTCTCTCTCTCTCTCTCTCTCTCTCTCTGTGTGTGTGTGTGTGTGTGTGTGTGTGTGTAAGAGACAGAGAGAAAGAGGGAGTGGGGGAGAGAGAGAAAGATGAGAGATGCAGGGCAGCGTCATAGCCGTCAAGAATGTGTGCTTGGTGCACTCACTGAATCCTCTGTTGCTCTCTTGTGCACTCTTTCTCTCTTTACTACTTCTATGCCCTCCTTCTCAGCGAAATTCCCTTCCTTCTCCCCTTTCTTCCTGCTTTCGTCCTTCCCTTGTGTGCAGATGGAAGGGAGACGGGTTGAACGAGGAGGGATTTCTCGACGATGGTCGGTGAGCTCGTCGGCTATGCATGTGTGTCTCTCTCTCTTTGGGTGGTTGGTCGATTTTGATTCATCATTGCGTACCTGTAAGCGTCAGTCCGTGCTTACTCCATGATGGCTTGGTTCCTGAGTTAATGCCTCAAAGTGATGGATCCTTTGTTTGTTTGTTTGTTTTCACACATTTTGCTTCTTCCCTCGAGTGTCCCTGCAAGGGGCTTGTGCCGACGGGTATAGAGAGATGGATTGACGGGAGGGAAAAGAAAGGCGTCAAGTCTTGACAGAGGAGGGTGGTCATTGGGGGGGCGGTGGTGGTCATTCATTTTGATTCGCTTCGTTTTTCCTCGGTCTCGTGCCCCTTCACCACTTTCATTTTCCGCCTTTCCGCAGGGACGCGCAGTGTTTGTGTGCACACGTGTCACCTCCAAAGTTTCCGCGGAAAGAGTTACCTGGAAGTATTGCGACTCCTCCACTATTTTTTTGTGCACACAAGTGTAATTTTACCTGCAGGCCACGTCATCTGCTCAGTCGACCCTCAGTATTTCCGTCCATCAGAGGTCGGTCTGTCTGTCTGTCTGTCTGTCTGTCTCTGTCGGCCTGCCTGCACGCAACTCTGTTCTTCTCCAAGTCGCTTAGATGGTGTTCCCCGTACAGAAGAGATTCGCCATTCCAATTTGTCTCTCTTACACGCGAAGGGAGGCCTTTACATGCATTCGTCTTCATCCCTTGCCTTATTTCGTTCCGTGTGCAAAACAGGGGTGGGTCAATGGCAGTTCTGCCTTGGTCTTTGACCTTGATTGTTGGTAGACTTGTGCGTATGAATGCGCTTGATCGCAAATGGATGAGAGTCGCTCCGTTTTTTTTACCTTCCGTGTCAATTCTGTTTTCCTTCGTTCAAAGACTTTGCATGGAGAAATGGGGATCAGACCGTCGAGGGAAAAGGGGAACACAAAAGGACAAAGCGAAAGGGCAGTCGCTTAAACAGAAAGGAAGTTGCCTTTTTCCAGCTCTTTTCTTTTTTGCTTCACGTAAAGGAGCGAGGACCGATAGAGTCCACAACTGACTTGACGGTTGACCACCGAACACACACACACACACACACACACACACACATGGACGTTCATATGAACGAACGCAGGTGGAGACCCTGTTGGGGAACCCGAAGAAGGCTGCGTCGTCACTCAAATGGAGACCCAAGCATACCTTCTATGTGAGTGGGTTCGTACAGCGGTGAGAAAGGGAAACGTCGCACTATCTCTCAAGTTTGCTTCAAGCTTTTTATTTTCTTCCCCCTTTTTTTTGTCACGGATTCTTCGCTCTCCTTCTTTCTCTCTTTCGATTGTGCCTCTCCTTTCTTCTTCCTGAGAACTGCTTCTCTTGGTTGCTGTGAGAGGGTTCTCCATCAATGGTTGTTTCTTTTCGCTTTCCGCCATGCGTGCCCTTTTCCCGCCGTGTCTTCTCTCTCGTGGTTTCTCCGATTCCTTCCGTCCTCCATGAGGCCCTCCCTTCCTTCCTTCCTTCCTTCCTTCTCCGGTGGGTGCATGTCCCTTTTTTTCTCCTTTGTCTGTCGCCGATCGCCCTTGATGTGTGTGTCCTCCCCTCTCACAGTGAACTCACCTGCCCTCCCTGTCGGCCTGCCTGCAGGAGCTGGTGTACGACATGATGAAGCACGACATGGAGGAGCAGGGAATAGAGATGCTTCCCTTCGAGGAGTGCCTCAAGAAAGCAGGTGGGGGGGTAGGTGGGTAGGGGCAGATGCATCTGCCTGACTGTCCTTTTTGTTTCCCCTTTCTGTGTGGAAATATGAAGGAAACATTGGAGTGACTTCATAAATTAGCACAGAAAAACTTGTTGGTAGTCGTGATTCAGATTTGTGAACCGGCAGGGAGGCAGAGGGACATGCAGTGTTCAGTCCATCCTCCTGTCCATCCTTCCGTTCTTGAGGTCAATTTCGGGTCCTTCGCCGTTTTGATTTTTGTTTTGTCTGTCCCGTAGACAAACAAAACGAGAAAGGATTATAAAAACAACCGAATGAATTAATGAATGAATGAATGAGTGAGTGAATGAGAGAATGAATGAATGAATGAATGAATGAATGAGTGAGTGAATGAATGAATGAATGAGTGAATGAATGAATGAGTGAGTGAATGAATGAATGAATGAATGAATGAATGAGTGAGTGCAGGCCTGAAGGACCCCGGATACCAGGCAGAGTACTGGAAGGAATTCCCAGAGACGGACAAGTCGTGAGAGGGGGGGGGAGAAGGAGAGAGAGAGAGAGAGAGAGAGAGAGAGAAAGGGGAAGAGCCAGCCTCTCTCTCTGTCTGTCTATGTTTCTTGTGCGTCTCCCATTTATCTTCATGTATGCAGACAGAAACGCAACGGCAAGGGCGGGGGGGGGTTAGGGTTTGAAGTGGGAAGGGGGGGAGGGACGGGTGGGGGCTGAGTGAGGGATCGATGGATTGGCTCTGGTGGTGGCGAGACGTCTCCTCTCCTTTCCTTTCTCTGCAGTCAACTGGACTGATGGAGTGTTTCAGGCAGGCAGGCAGTCATTCATCTTCTGCATTTACCTCCTCTCAGTATACGACTTTCTTTCTTTATTTCGTTCTTTCTGCCTTTATTTATTTCTTGTCTCTTTTCATTCCCACTCACCTTCTCTCGTAGTAAAAGGAAGCGGCACGCATGCAACTCCAGGGGGAGTGCTTGTGTTCAGACACCGATCGGACAGCAGAGGTGTTCTCTCAGGTAGGGAGGGGGGAGGTGCAGAAGCCGAAGAATCTGGTCAGATGTCATCATGACTTCTCCCTGAGGCTTGTGGAGGGTTCATGCATCTGTCGATGAGTGAGTGGATCCATTTGGTGGTGCATGCCTGCATGCACGCATTTGCATCTTTGGTCAAAGGGCTTGGGGGAATGGGGACAGGGAACATTTGCATGGTTCAGACGCTTTTTGAGCGTTGCACCAATTCATTAATTCAGCAGTCGGAGCGTCGGAAGCATGAGGGCATTGCGGTTGCAGGGGGTCCGCATGCACGTTTTGGTCAGGAAGTGCCGTGTCGGATAAAATGCTTCTTTCAGTACAGCTTGGGTCGGTCGTTTGGCATCCTGGTTGGTTTAGCTGCGTGGGACCGAAGTCTCCGAAGCATGAGACATGCGACTGGACGGGCATTGCGACGGAGTCCATCAATCGATTTAATTGCCAGTCGATCATATCAACGTTTTGCTTAATTCGTTGATGAAGTTTTTCGACCGGCTGGGACGCCCTGCATGCGCATACACCCATCATTGTTTCCATCAATTTCTCTTGATTCGCATTCCACTTAATCATTAAAAGATGAATTCAACTTTTTTCTAGATTTTTTTTCTTATATAATTATAAAAAAGAGTTTTTTATTCCCTGTAAGGACCTAGGGATTTAGATAGGAATTTAGAGCAATTTAGCAACTGCTGCTAAAAGGTGGACTGCCAGTGTATGAGTCTGAACTATGATGGTTGCTTATAGTTGCTCTCTCCCCGACTCCCACAGTATTCCACAGTCCTAGTAGCCGCCAGTATAGCTCTGTTGGCCTTCACAGTCGTATGTGGCTGTCATTTTTTTTTTTAATTTCTTTGATCGACACAGCCGAAGCTAGATCAAGACTGCTTTATAAATTATATTAAATAAATTAAGACAAAAAAGCTAGCAAAAAAGAAAATATTATTACGATTGTGCTCAGCTACGGTACTTTGACTGGAAAAAAAAAAAAAAAAAAGTAAAGGGTTTCAGGGGATCTTTTTTTTTTTTTCTTTAGCCGACGCCTAATGTTTTGCACACTGTTCGGCCTAAAGTTTGGCCGCTTCAGCTAGGTAAGCAATCGCTTAGCGTGCTTCCAGCTTTGCAATATGACTTGAATACCAGTGCTCATAAACTGCCCTTTGCCATTGGGCCACGAAGGCTGCCAGATTAAGTCACCTCATCCCAGACCTCATCAGATCGTCTATAAGGGGGACTACCATTTATATTCAATTTTTCTGGAACATGTATGAAAAATTATACTTTAGATTATACTGAAAAAAATCTATATCGATATCAAATTATATCAAATTTATGTGTGCATATGCACCTGGCGCTGCTGTTGCACGATGAAGGGCGCAGGAAGAGGCACGATGTATGGGGTAGGATCAGTCACTCGCTGGGAGATTTGGATGGTCATTTACGCAGCGTTCTCTGCATGCCCTAACGCTGCCATCTGTTGGGTCTCCTGTTTTTCGCCCACAGCAGGCGTGGGGGGCATGATTGAGGAAGTCCCTAGTACTCTGTGCAGAGCCACACACTCTTTGCAACCTGCTTGCCTTCATTATGTGAGCCCGGACGTCCCCCTGTCTCTTTCCCGCCTTGGAGGTCAGAGTTGTCTGGTGGACCCGCACGGGCGTCGCAGATGGGTGAGGTCTGGCGGTGGTCCGCAGGGTTTGGGAAGTGGGGTCAGGCGTCCACTGTCGCGGCATTCCTCCAGTCACTGTCGTTGCAGCAGGTATCGCAGTCTGTCTCCTGACTGAGGGAGGCGCCTAGTGCTGGTGCTGCTGCACGATGAAGGGCCGGGGGAGAGGCGAGAGAAAGGAGGTAGACTCAGTCACTCGCTTGGAGATTTGGAGGGTCATGTACGCGGCATTCTCTGCATGCCCAAACGCTGCCGTCTGTTGGCTCTCCTGTTGTTCGACCACGGCAGGCGTGGGGGGCATGAGGAAGTCCGTAGTAGCCGTGGCCTTGGGGGGTTCTGCTGTGTTGTTCTTTGTAGCTGTCGCGCCCTCGACCGGCTGCTGCTTCCTCGTGTTGTTTGGTCGGGGGAGCGACTAGCGAACGTGTGCTTTCTTCTGTGGAGGGGCCTTCACGGGCCCCTTTCCCGGCTGCGCGTGCATGTTCTGGAATTTGGTTCTTAAAAAAGAAAAGGCAGCGCTCGACCTTCCCAGAAGAGAACGGGGGGGGTTTCTCTCCACGGGGACTGGGGTCTATGGCTGAGGTTGGGCCTTCTGCCTCAACAGAGCATTGAACTTCGACCTCCTGCATGGACACACATGCACAGATAAAACAATGCGAGAGAGAAAATTCAAAAACAAGCAGAAAGGCGAATGGAAAGCTCAAAGTCAGGATGAGGGG
Organism: Chromera velia; assembly: GCA_018398765.1. Taxonomy (NCBI): domain Eukaryota; family Chromeraceae; genus Chromera; species Chromera velia. The sequence goes on along the minus strand of JAHBMJ010001092.1, from coordinate 22,058 downwards.
GAGGGGAGAGCATCAGTAAAGATCTAAACGTGTGCCAGAGAGAGAAGGAGAAACGTTTGGCAAGACGGACGGGGAAAAAGCAAGAGAGCGGGATTCCTGACTGTCTCAGTTGCAGCCAAACGGACCTCATGTCCTCGAGGTTTTTCGTCTTCATTGCTAGCGCCTGGGTCTTCTCATTCAGTCATTCTTGTAGTCATTTCTTTTCCTGCTTATCCAGATCCTCCCTGCCGCTGCAAAATATGCATGCAGGGCAAAAAACAAGAAGGCAAAACGATCAAGAAGAGGCAGCAACAGAAGCAGGCGAACAAGTAGAACAACGACCAGAAGGAATGAATGACAGACTCAGTCGGCAACAAACCAGCAGGGGTGGAAGGAAAACGATTGTTGGACGCAGGGAGGGGGGGAGGGAGCAGGGCAAGGCAGCGAGGGAGGCGTGAACGCATGAACAAGAAAGATGATTTGCCTCCGAAAGTCTATTTCTCTCAGTGACACACACATTCCAAAACCAGCTGCAGACCTTTCGGGCCGCTGACAGTGTGAGTTGTGCTTCCAGCTGTTGCTTTGCAGCTCTGCTGTGAGAGTCTCTGCAGGGAGTTGCCCCTGCTCTTGAAGGAGCGGGGGCTGAAGATGACTGTGGATGGCCATCTGGTCCGCGACCTGTTCCTGAAGAAACGGGAGGAAATTGCAGAGAACCGAGAGCTCCTCCCTCTCTACATCATCCAGAGGCAGAGGAAAGAATTCGATCGAGACGATCTGGGCGCCCTCGTTCTCGTTCTCTTCTGCCTCTTGGGGATCGCCTCCTTCACCCTCCCTGAACTGCCGCACTTCTTCGATGGCTCTCTCCCTTCCAGCGCGTGTGAGTGCCTCCCGCTTCTCCCTCAATTCTGCCTCGTGGGCCTCTCCCCGACTTGCAGGGGACCTCCTGATACCTGCGCTCTGCCCTCTTGCTTCACGTGTGGGGGGCGCCGTAAGGTCCCGTCGCTGCACTCAAAGGAGAAAAAGAAGAAGAGCCGGAGAGAAAGAAGAGCGGTGCATGAGTGAGGGCACAAATGCGCAAAAGCCGAGGGCAACGTCAAACGTCAAAGGAGGCAGAAGTGCTAGCACAGACGGAAAAGGGGAGATACTACCTGTATGTGTGACGAAGTGGATCGACAAGAGAGGAGAATACCGCAAAATCACGTGCACAAACACATACGCACACAGAGATGGGGAAATTCAGTGGGAGAGAAGAGAAACGAGACAGAGATCGAGAGAGAGAACATGAGTGCAGAAACGCCAACCTGAGAAAAGAGGGCTTTCTTCTTTTTCTTCAGTTGGTTATTGAGGTAAGTCGGGGAGGTCTTGTTGCTGTCAGTATGCACGCTTCGACAATGGTTGAACAGAGTCGTGTACTGCACAGAGAGACATGCAAATAAGCGTCATGGACGTGACGAAAAGTCAATCAAATGTATCGAAGCTTCAAGCAAATGACATCGAAAGCAAACAAAGCAGAGAAAATCAAAGCCAACGGGTCATTATTCAGTTCCAGAAATCAAAACGAGAAAAAAGAATACACGGAACTAAGCAAAGAACGCTTTGTGTATTTGGAGGCATGCCCGGACAGGGACCGCGAGATCTCTATCGACGTGAGCATATGATGAAAAGAGAAAACAAACTCTATCGACGTGAGCATATGATGAAAAGAGAAAACAAACGACGGGGAAACCTACGTGTTTCTCAAAGAGGTCATGGGTCTGCGCACACAGCTCCAAGATTGCCACTTGACGCGATGCAGTCCTGCCAGTTCAGGAAGGGTTTCAGCAAAGCCTGAGGAACTCTCCATCTGAGTCACTCTCTCAGCGTTCCGTGCAGGCATACAAACAACCGACTCATTCTGCACCCTTTCACATCTGCTCTCGGACTCCGCAAAGCTGAAAAGACATTCACAGAAAAACTCGGCGTTCCTTCTTCGATTCCCAAATTTCTTCACTGTCTTTCATGGAACTAACATAGAAGAAGAAGAGATTTCTGGGACACAAGAAAGCCTGTTCGTTGAGTTGGTCAGATGCATGCTTTTTTGTTGGCGCGGAAGAACAATTGAAGGGACGAGAGAGCAACAAACAGATGCAGCGACGATATGACAAGACGGCCGAAGAAAGGAAACTCTGCCTGTGTGAAAGGAGTGAAGGAAAGGAGGGTAGCTTCCATGAGAGGTAAAAGAGAAAACGCCCACTGACCTGTGCTTCATTCTGTCGAGCACCTCGATCGTTCTTTTCTTCCATCTCCAGGCGCATGCAGTTGTTGCTCGACAGCTGAGACGGCCTCGCTTCCTCTTGGCTCGACCGGCACTGCTGTCTGATCGTCCCTTCTTCTGAGAGGCAAGCCGAGCCTCTCCCTCTGCAGGCTGAGCGCCTTGAACTCCTCGTAGGACATGTCGGTGGGGATTGCGTGGATGGCCTGAGACATTGCCAGAAGGGGCAAGGGGCATGGATAAAGATCATGCCTCTTTTTTTCAAAGATGTTCTTCTGTCTTTGTTCCCCCTTTGCTCCACCGCCCTCACAAACAGACAAACACACACAAAAGGGGGGGGGGGCAAAGATAGGTGAGGGAAAGACTCAACCGATCTCAACCGCACCAACACACTGCAGACTGTGCAGGAGCACAGAGTAGCAAAGACGATCTCAATGCATGAATCTACGACAACGCACCTCCGTCACAGTAGCGCTCACGAAGCTCTCCACCCTCCACTTTCCTTCCACCTCTCTGTCCCTCCGTCCGAGGGAGGCCGTCGCTCTCCGCGCCGCGTCGCGCCGCGTCACCGTTGGACGAATATACGTACATTCATGAACACGGCATGTAGACACCAACGCATGAAAGCATGTTGACGACCACGAGTTCCACGAACATCGCACACATGAAGTCACGCACGAACACGAACATGAAGACATCACAAAGGACTCCACGCACACGATGTCCGAGAACTCGACGGAGCGAGCACCCGGCGGCCCCTCGTCGAGACCATTGCTTGACGAAGGGCCGCACCACTCCACCGACTGCCTGCAACAGGATCGATCGAGAGAAGGCACAATTCATTTGAAGTGCATGAGTGATCTGTGAACATTTCATTCGGAAACAAGAAAGTCATTTAACCAAATACTGTCCAGTCTATTGTTTTCATAATTGACAGGCCTTGACTGCAGAGAAACAAGTGCACTGCCTAGTCTGCCATGCACTCGACAGCAAAGCGTCTAAGGCGGGCATGACAAACCAAGAGGGACCAACACTGCAACACAGAGCTTCCTGATGTCCCCTTGTCTAGCTACATTCTAGGTATTCTATTCCATTGCATTGCATGCAGGAGCACAGAGTAGCAAAGACGATCTCAATGCATGAATCTACGACAACGCACCTCCGTCACAGTAGCGCTCATGAAGCTCTCCACCCTCCACTTCGCTTCCACCTCTGCGTCCCTCCGTCCGAGGGAGGCCGTCGCTCTCCGCGCCGCGTCGCGCCGCGTCACCGTTGGACGAATATACGTACATTCATGAACACGGCATGTAGACACCAACGCATGAAAGCATGTTGACGACCACGAGTTCCACGAACATCGCACACATGAAGTCACGCACGAACACGAACATGAAGACATCACAAAGGACTCCACGCACACGATGTCCGAGAACTCGACGGAGCGAGCACCCGGCGGCCCCTCGTCAAACGGATTGATTGACGAAGGACCGCGCACCGCAACAGGCTGCACTAGCCTGAAGAAGACCATATCAGAAAAGAAAACCGCACCCATCTCCTCAATCATCCTCCACAGACATGCCTCTTTTTTCTTTTCTGCTCTCCAGAAAAGAAAAGAAGTGGGAGGCGGAAGGAAGTGGGGAGTCTGGGGGAAAGGAAAGGGGGGAGGCGAGATCATTGTTTCATTGCTTCGTTTCTTTCTTAATTTCTTGGTCTTTTGACTGCTTAATTAAATTATTTCATTCTCGCTGAATTGAATTACTTCAGGGTGTACATCCCCCCCTTCATGCAGTCCTTCATCGACGGCATGATCGAACCAACAATCTGCCTTAATTGTTTCTTTCTGTCTTTCTGCCCGAGCACCCCTGAGAGAGAGTGAAGCTGGCAGAGGGGGGAAGGAATCGGGAAAAAAGAGAAGAACACGTTCAGAGGAGACGAGCCTCGTCTTCTATTGTCTGCTGAAGGGAGCAAGGAATGGATGGAATGCCTGTGAGACTGAGCCGCTTCCCCTGTCCTTGACTCTCCCTCCTCTTCTCTCCTGTCCTTGTTTCAACAAGACGTCCTCTTCTCTTTTCTTCTCTTTTCTGTCGGCTCTCTCGCGCTCTCGGTTGTCCCCTCCACCCTCCCAGTACCCTTCTGCGCTCTCTCGCCTTCTTTCTGTCAACACCCATTTCCTCTCCTCTCCTTTCCTTTCCTTTCCTTTCCTGCTCGATCGATCTGCGTTCCTCTCTTCTCTTCTCTTCTCTTCTCTTCTGATCCGTCTTTCCATTCATGCTGATGTTCGATGATGAAAAAGGGACTGCGAGCCTTCCGATCGCACACACACAAACGTTCAGAAAATCACGCTTCCCTTCTCCCAAAAGCTGCAGGTCTGAATTAATTTTTTTCTCCTAGCTCACGGTCCAGACTTCATTGCATGAGCGAATTCTATTCAGTTGACCTTTGTCTGAATTGCCCCTGTCCCCAACCTGACAACTCCAAAAATGATCCATCCTCCAGCCAGCAAATGAAGAAAGGAATTGGTACAAGATTGATTAATTAGTTTTGTAGAATGTCAAAGGGGTTCAGTCAGCATCCGCATCCAATCCACAGACGGACGAACAGATAGGCGAATGGATGGCGAGAAAGACAAGTGGACAAAAAAGAAAGGAAAAAGGGGAGAAGAAAGACAGACAGAGCAGAATTCTTTCCCTCCATACCAATCAAATCAAACCAACCAGAAGAAAGAAGATCTTGTTTGAGAGGGTAAGAGAGGAGAGGAGAGAACGGCAAACCAGGAACGAAAGAAAAGGAAACGAAGGAAGCATGCCAAGAGGATCTGCCTGGTTGCTTGTTTGCACACAGAGCAGAGCAGCAGTCGCCAATCAGGCGTGTACGTCTACGAACATCTATGCATGCATGCATGCATGCGTGCAGAGGAGGAAAGAATGCTTTGTTCTGTTCATTCGCTCGTTGTAGCACGCAAAAGACGAGAGGAAAGAGGGGCAGGAGGGAGGGACAGGAGAAGGTGGGTACTTCTGATGCTGCTGCTCTTCTGCTGCTGTGAATAAGTCAGGAAGAAGGGAGAACTTGATTTGAAAAGGGAAGGCACGTTCATTGACTCTGTCCATTTGAATTCCAACGATCGAGAGGAAGAGGTAAGCAATCTTCTGATTTTTGTTGTGGTCATTGTCACAAATTCATTTGAAAGCATGCGTGGCACCCAGCCAGCCAGCCAGCCAGACAGACAAAACAGAATAAACATCAATCAGATGCAAAGAGCCAAGTGAGCGGGTGAACAGCTCACTCAGAAGAGAGGGAGGGAGGAAAAATGTTACTTCGTCTTTGTCTCTCTTGCAAGGAACACCACCTCTATGCAAGCGAGCATGCAAAGATCAACATAAACGAAAGCCCGCACTCACTGAGAAAAGGGGGGCGAGGCAGAAAAAGAGAGAAAAAAGAGACAAACGATACTGTAACAAAGGCAGGGAGGGAACATGCATGTAGCGATTGTTCGAATGCATGACCCCGATAAGCATGCAGGGTTCTCTATCCCCACCCTTTTCTCAGTGCGACTGGTCCGCAGTGGAAGGAGAGGAGGAAAGACAGAAGGACGAAGAACCGTGGAACTTCCATCGCTCGCACGGGTTCTAGTTCTGCCTGCCTGCCTGTCCGCCCGTACTCCCTCCCCCTAAACCCACACACACACACACACACACACAACCAGACAGGCAGACATTCTCTCGACATCTTGCCATGCCGTGAGAGGGAAAGAGAAGACCCCCACACTGTCGTGGGCGCATTCAAAACGGAACAAAGGAAAGACTGAAGGATTATGATACAGAGGGGTCGACGGAAACATCACGCACAGTGCAGGCGAGCTCTTCCTTCAATTCTACTGACTGTCACAACTTCTTTCTTTTTCTCCTTGAGTCCCCTTTTGCCTCCAACAAGCGGAGGAAAAAAAAGTTTGGGTGCACTTACAATCGATCGATTATTCAATGAATGCCATCAGACAGCGGTCCGATCTGCCATGCAGGAAAGGGTGTCAGTCTGTCTGTCTGTCTGTCTCTCGGCATATTTCGAGCCGACTCCCGTCTTCCTCCTTCCTGTTGTTCTCTTGCATTCCCGCCCGCCTTAATTCGTCAGATACCATTGATGGGAGAGGAAACCGTTGAATGCATGCTCCTTTTGGGTTGAATTCATTTGTGTTCCTTGGGACTTTCTTTTATGCAGTGCATGACCGAAGGAAGAGTGGGTAAAGGGAAGAGCAGCATAGAGGGTTTGCACGCAGTTGGAAGGAGAGAGAAAGAAGATTTGAATGTCACAAGGTGACGTCATCTTGCAATCACTCATTCTGTCACAAGTCATGCATTTGATTTCGTTCATGCAGGTTGACGAAGAAGGAAAGGAAGGCAACGGACAGAGACCTGCACGCAACGGTGCTACCGAGAGCCCAACAACAGTTTCACTTCCCCGTCTCCCAACAGCCGTCCTCCCTCATTCTATACACTCCCTCCCCCTCAGGGGAGGTCCAAATCGGCTGTCCGACTGGAGTGTCTCGTCGAAAAGGGATTCGTTGCCACCAACGCAAACCCTCGATACTCTCGTCATAGAGGAGGAACAGCTTGTGTGTCTCCTGTCCCTTTCCTCCTTTCCACGGCTGCTTTGCGTCTACAGCGGGGCATTGGTGGCGAGTTGAGAAAAACGACTCCGCGATAGAATTTCCCTCCCTCCTCCAGATTTTCGTTTCCTCCACAGACACCCAGGTTTCCAACAACTGGTCGTCAATCATGCGGAAGCACTGACAGGTCACAGGTGCTTCTGCATTGTTCAGGTCACTCCCATCAACAGCCTCCAACATGTAATAAATATAACCCCCGTCTGACCCCACCTCCCCCACGTCGAAACACAACTTTTCCCCCCATGGAACCACCGTGAAAATCTCTCCCCCCCAACGAAACCTTCCCACCCACTCGTCTGCCTCTATTTCCCAGACGAATTCCCCCCGGTCCCCTTCCTGTTCCCCCTCTTGCTGCGGTTCCTCCGGAGAGTCCACATACTGGTCTGGCCCCGGCACTGGAAGGCCGCTCACCCCCTCCGACTCTCTCTCGTGACAGCCTGAGTCACCCGAGGCTCGTGCGGACGCCATCACACCAGAGGGACGGTTAGGCGGAGGGTCTGCACGCACCGTCACCGAAATGGACAGTACACTCGGACACGCACGTGAACGCAACACCGCCACCACGGAAAGCAATAAATGTGTCGCGAATTCAGTCACAAGCAGAGCCACAGGCACAGTGGGAGAGATCGAAAAGGGTCACCGTGTGAACAAAAAGAAAAGGAAAATGTGTGGAGGAGCCGACCGAAGAAGAAAGAAAAAGAAAAGGTAAAGGAAGACCCTGAGGACGTAGAAACAAAGAGGAAAACCAATACCTCTCCACCGTCTGACGAACCATCTACCCCTGTTGCTGAAGCTGACGCAGCTCTCGCAGACGCCCCCAGACTCTCTTTCATGCTCCTTGCCTCTGCGGTCGTCTCCTCAGTCAAACGACGCGCGCCCAACGATTCTGCTGCCTGGGTGTGGGGGGTGTCTTCTTCCCTCCCAAGATCATCATTCGGGACGTTGTCGGGGTCGGCTGGGGGGGCCGGGGGGGGGAGATCGCCCTCCACACGAGGGGGCTCATCGGGGGCGGGGGGGTCATCTTCCCCGGCAGGCTTCGGGGCAGGGAGAGGTCCTTCGAGTCCCCGCCTGTGCGCTCTGCGGCGGGGGTGTCCGGCAAGCCCATGCCCAAACACCACAGCGACAAGGCAGAGGGAGGAAAGGAACAGCCAGTTGCCCGGGGGCTTCCGGTTTTCCTCTGTGTCCTTTCCCTCCCCCTCTCGTCCCAAGCCCCCCTCTTCCCCCCCTTCTTCCTCTTCTCCTTCTTCCTCTTCTCTTCCTTCCTCTTCTCCCTCGTCTTCCTTCTCAGAGGGACCGGATTCGGCGAAACCAGTCACCGACAGCGAAGAGCCAACTCGGCCCATGCTTGTCAGAGACAGCGAGGACCCCAAACGTCCCATGCTTGTCAAAGACAGAGAGGACCCCAGCTCAGTGAGACCAGTGACGGACAGCGACGACCCAGGCATCGCAAAGTTGGTCAGAGACAGCGAGGACCCCAAACGTCCCATGCTTGTCAAAGACAGAGAGGACCCCAGCTCCGTGAGACTGCTCACGGACAGTGAGGAGCCAAGCATCGCAAAGTTGGTCAGAGACAGAGAGGACCCCAAACGTCCCATGCTTGTCAAAGACACAGAGGAGCCCAGCTCAGTGAGACCAGTCACGGATAGTGACGACCCCGGCATCACAGAGTTGGTCAGAGACAGAGAGGACCCCAAGCGTCCCATGCTGTTCAGAGACAGAGAGGACCCCAGCTCAGTGAGATCAGTCAAAGACAGTGACGACCCAAGCATGATTGAAGAATGGGTCAGAGACAGCGAGGACCCCAAACGTCCCATGCTTGTCACAGACACACAGGAGCCCAGCTCAGTGAGACTAGTCACGGACAGCGACGACCCAAGCATCACAGAGTTGGTCAGAGACAGCGAGGACCCCAAACGTCCCATGCTTCTCAAAGACAGAGAGGACCCCAGCTCCGTGAGACTGCTCACGGACAGTGACGAGCCAAGCATCACAGAGTTGGTCAGAGACAGCGAGGACCCCAAACGTCCCATGCTTGTCAAAGACAGAGAGGACCCCAGCTCAGTGAGACCAGTCACGGATAGTGACGAGCCAAGCATCACAGAGTTGGTCAGAGACAGCGAGGACCCCAAACGTCCCATGCTTGTCAAAGACAGAGAGGACCCCAGCTCCGTGAGACTGCTCACGGACAGTGACGAGCCAAGCATCACACAGTTGGTCAGAGACAGAGAGGACCCCAAACGTCCCATGCTTGTCAAAGACACAGAGGACCCCAGCTCAGTAAGACCAGTCACAGACAGTGACGACCCAAGCATGATTGAAGAATGGGTCAGAGACAGCGAGGACCCCAAACGTCCCATGCTTGTCACAGACACAGAGGAGCCCAGCTCAGTGAGACTGCTCACGGACAGCGACGACCCAGGCATCGCAAAGTTGGTCAGAGACAGAGAGGACCCCAAACGTCCCATGCTTGTCAAAGACACAGAGGAGCCCAGCTCAGTGAGACCAGTCACGGATAGTGACGAGCCAAGCATCACAGAGTTGGTCAGAGACAGCGAGGACCCCAAACGTCCCATGCTTGTCAAAGACAGAGAGGAGCCCAGCTCAGTAAGACCGAACACGGACAGCGACGACCCCGGCATCGCAAAGTTGGTCAGAGACAGCGAGGACCCCAAACGTCCCATGCTTGTCAAAGACAGAGAGGACCCCAGCTCCGTGAGACTGCTCACGGACAGTGACGAGCCAAGCATCACAGAGTTGGTCAGAGACAGCGAGGACCCCAAACGTCCCATGCTTGTCAAAGACAGAGAGGACCCCAGCTCCGTGAGACTGCTCACGGACAGTGACGACCCAAGCATCACAGAGTTGGTCAGAGACAGCGAGGACCCCAAACGTCCCATGCTTGTCAGAGACAGAGAGGACCCCAGCTCCGTGAGACTGCTCACGGACAGTGACGAGCCAAGCATCACAGAGTTGGTCAGAGACAGCGAGGACCCCAAACGTCCCATGCTTGTCAAAGACACAGAGGACCCCAGCTCAGTGAGACCAGTCACAGACAGTGACGAACCAGGCATCGCAGACGGGGTTATAGACAGCGAGGACCCCAAGCGTCCCATGCTTGTCAGAGACAGAGAGCTCCCATTGTTTGGGTCCTCTGTGGGTCTTCCCGCCATGCCAGAGAACGATGGCGTGTCTATGAATGGCAGGAATGCCAAAATTCCCATGACCACGTTTTTGACGGAGCCTAGGACGGAGCTTCCAGAGGAAGTGCCGAACCCAAGACCGAGGAAACCCACCAAAAGTGATGTCCAATTGGGCCTGCACGCAAGCAAGCTCATTGGAAACAAAGGGAGAGGAAAGATGTTTCACAGACAACTGTCTCGAGGTGCGTTTCTGTAGAGCTCTGTCCAACAGAGTCATGCAGGCAGGTAGACCTACACTTGGGCAACACATGCTTTTCTCATTCCTTTCATTCCCCCAGCTGCCAAGTGCATGCCTAGAAAAAGAGAAAGAGAAGAAGGAGCTAGGGGGCGAGGGAATGAAAAATCGAATCGGAAAGTAAAAGCACGAAGAGAGAATTAGAAGCAGAAACGCAGAAAAGGAGTCATATATGGGAAGGCAGAAAGGAAGCAAGCAACACTTCACACACCTGAAGCCTCTTCTTTGAGTCGAATTGGGCAAGGACGTTGCCTGCGGGCTGTGGTTCTTTGGAGATTGCATTGTAGACTCTCTCCTCCTTCTTCGGGACAAACTTGAAGGGAGGAGAGCCGCCAGGGGAAAAGGCAAATCCCTTGAGGGCGATTTTCTCAGCTCTGCTTACCCCAAGAGGGGCAAGGAGCAAGAGGCCAAAGAATGCGAAGAGGCTCCACATTACAGAGAACCTCCACTGCTAAAGGAAAAGTGGTTACTTTAGAAAACTCAGTTCTAGTTTGCGTCGGTCTCGAGGAACGGTAGACAAACCAAGAGAAAGACTTGAAGACTTAGTGTTGTGCAACAGCACTGAAGTCTCCGGTTGGCAAGCAAAAGATTGGAAGCCGACAGAAGAATGTTTCTCGTTTCGTTGGGATTCTTCTTTTGGTTGCGAAACCTCGAGAAGATTTGTGTCAGGAAGGAAAGGCTTTCAACGACTTGTTTCAGAGCTGGTCAAAGTCAACAAAGATCTGAGTAGATCGACGGACGTCGATCATGCATACATCACATTACATCACTGTATACATTAATTCCGCGTGCACGCTCGACGTCGCGCCCACTGCATGTACATAGACGCGGTCCTGGCACAACTGCTTGTCATAGTCAAAAATCGCCGCGATCCAAGACGCGAGGTTCTCACTTCGTTGTCAACTGTTGAAGTTGCACACCTTCCTGCACAGAAACATTAGGAAAGCGTGCTCTGACATGGGCAACTTGTAGACGCGATGTCTCTGCGGTCGCGTCGGGTTTGGGTCAGCGCGATGTCGTCCCTGCTTCTGTGTCTCTGTCTCTCCCTTGCACAATGTGTGTTCCCCGTCTCCTCTTCGGCTACCGCGAATGCAGTGAAGGAGCAGTTGTGTGTCCTTTCAAAAGGGCGCTCCTTTGCGTTCACGTCAAGTCACGGGTGTGTAAGGGAGCGCAAGGCCCGCCTGCGAAGGCCTGACCGCTCTTCTGATGTGCCGTCTCCGTTTCCTCTTCGTGCCGGGACCTTTGCTGATGGACTCGAGGTGCCAGACAACGTGATCGAGTTCACAAAGGGACTCAGTGTGCGTGCCACTGCAAAGCTGAGAGAGCAGCTGTTCGAATACCCTGCCTTGAAGAAGCTGAGTGGAGAGACTTACAAGCTCAGAGGCATGGGTGCAGTCTCGGACATCAAGAAGGATGAGAGTCTCTTCCAGATTATGTTTGACGGGGTGATCAGAACAGATGGTGCTGAGAGGAATCCTATGCCCTCTGAGTTTTGCAGCTCTTCCTTCTGGAAGAACGCACGGTGGGAGACCCGGCTGGCTGTACAGCTTCTCAATGAAAAGAGACAAACGGATTCCCTTTTCTTTCAGTGGATCAACCAGCTCCCTAAAGTTGGGGAGATGGACACGCCAATCCACTGGGATGGTTCCGAGCTAAGAGAGCTACAGTCTCCGTATTTGGCTTCCAAGGTTGCAGAACAGCAGGGAAACTGGACCCGTGAGTATGGGGACTAT
>JAHBMJ010001092.1:0-5000 GCA_018398765.1 Chromera velia | reverse complement strand
GGTCCGTCTGTCGGTAAAAGCATCTTTCTTTTCAAAAAAGCGGGAGGCAGTCAAAAGAGTTCTGCATGTTTTAGGTGTTTATTTTCTGCGTAAGGGGTTGGAACTGAGACAGAAGGATAGTCTAAGAGAGCTTCGAGATAATTTTAAAAAAAGGGAGGAGGTGATAGACGCCTTGTGTTAAGTGCCTTTGGAGGACCTGTGCATTCTTGTTGGTAATATGAATGGAAAGTTGGGCACACAGATGCCGGAAAGTTTAACTTGGGAGAGGACTATCTGCTCGCCTGATAAAAACAGGGAAGAGAATGAAATAGCCACTTGCATGCCTTTTCATGTCTCAGCCTGCAGCTATGGCAACCTTCCAAACGAGTAGAGTAAATGGCTAATTCGTTTGTGTGAACGCACTAACTTAATTCCTCTCCACAGCTTATCTTTATAGTGTAAGAAGCTGGGTATTGACGTCTCTTTTCCGGGCCCATGCACCTTTTTTAAAGCAGGAGAAGAAATAACTGTCATTGATCACTTTTTTGTAGATCCTTTTCTTTTGAGAGCTTGGTCTTCTGCCACTTCAGGCCTGCAAGCTAACTTTGCTCCACAGCACGTTGTTCTTTCTTTTTCTTTCTTTTTTGATTCAATGACATCTGCTCTTCTTATGCCCTCGGATCCTGTACATACCCCCATGAACGAAAAGAATTTCTCTTCAGAATCTCTCCCTCTTCTCCTCACTGTAAATAGAACTCCCCCCATGACTGATGACTACTGATAACGAAATGATTCCTCTCACCAGAGCAGTCCTCCCTTTCTCTGAAAGAATCTTTCCTGGCTTGTTTGATTTGGGGGTAAAGGAACTGCGCGAGAGAGGCCAAGATGTTCCTCCTATCCCGCCTCCCCCTGACTCACCACCCCCTCCCCCAGAACCACCTCCCCTTCAGAATGCTCCTCCCCCCTCCTCTCTCAGCAAGGCCTCTTACCTTGAACAATTGGAACAGTTGGGTCTTTTCTGGGAAGAAAGACTGGCAGACAGGAAGGTGGGTGCAGTGGAAGAGAGAAGAAGGGCATCCAAGAAGAGACGACAGAGAAAGTAGAGCAGCTGTCAGGCATGGTGGGACCCACAATGCCACTTGATGCAGTTGAAGGTGAAGGAGGCAGAGGAAAAGGCAAGGCATGTCCCGAACCCTTCCCACCCTCTATAAAAAGAATGTGTCAAGCTGAGAAGGGAAAGAGCTCGACTGTTTGCAGCAAAAAGGAGTAAGCTTGAGCAACAGACAGCAGAGAGGCTGGCTAGTGAAGCAGCTCTTGACCCCTCAAGAGTTTAGCAATGGAACAGGAAAATCAAAACACAAGGGGGAGAAGATAATAAGCCCACTGCATCTTCCTTCACTCAGTTTTGGGTAGGGGTCTTTGACGGTCCTGCTCTTCTGCCTGCATCTGTCGGTCTGGCCTTCCCCCCCCCTTCTCAGCCCGCCTTCTCCATACAGATAATTGAGGAAACACTGAAAAGAATTGATCCAAAGAAGGCAGTGGGATTAGATGGGGTTAGCCCTTGTTATCTTTCATATCTTTCGTTGTGTTTTAGTTTTTCTCTGCTCTCCCGTTTCAAATTGCTGTTCTTTGTCTTTTTCAATTTGTTTCACCTTTTTTCTTTTTGGCCTGTACGCTGGAATATATTGTGTATTGCTCCCGTCCCCAAGGGCCCGCCGAGTCTGGACTGTAACGAATGGCGTCCGATCCATATTGTGGGGCTTCTGGATAAGATTTTTACGTTATTAATGGACTTGAAGATCAGGAAAGAGATGAATATTAATAAAAGACAGCTTGGTTTCAGGCAGAGAGTGGGGACAAGGGAGGCCTTTGCTGCTCTGTCTTCGTTAATTCTCAGCTCCAAGAAGAAGAAGAGTCCTCTGATTGCCGCGTTTATCGATTATTTTGGTAAGGCGTTAACACTGTACCTCGGGTCAAGATGTTAGAGAGGCTCAGGGAGGAGGGAGTAAGCCAATTTGAAGCCGATGTTTGGATGATTCATTCTATATATAGTCAGATGAAGGCTTGGGTGAATGAGGTAACTGAATGCTTCCCAGAAGGTGGAGGTGTTAAGCAAAGTGACCCTCTTTCTCCTCTCCTCTTTCTTCTTTTTATTAACAATCTGCATAAGTCTGTCAGCTCCAATAATGAAAACATGCATCAAAGCTTGGCTGGGAGTGCAGATAGAGAAACTCCTGTCAGACTGTCCGACGTTTTAATCGAAAGTGTCAGGTACGGTGACGACCTTGTATTGTTTGCTCACAGTGCTTCAGACTTGCAGAAACGCCTGTCCCGTTTTGAGGACTATTGTAAGGAGCACGGTCTGAAGGTGAATTTAAAAAAGACAAAAGTGATGCGCCTCTCCTCCCCCCATCCCGACCTTATGCCCCGGATGTCTTTTCTTTATGAAGGCAGACCAGTGGAAGCGGTGAGTAAATATAAGTATTTGGGCAACTGGGTTTTTGAGGGGGGTGACCTTAGCAAAACAGTCGAAGCCCGCATTGAGGTGGCAGAGAAGGCATTGGGGGCTGTGTTTAGCACTCTCTCATCTCTTAGTTTTATTTCTGCCTTCACTAAAATTACTTTGTTCAAGGCTCTCTGGCTGCCAGTTGCGTTGTATGGACTGGAAACGATCCCGCTGATCGAGGAAAACAGATGTTGCCTGCCTCGATGCTTTACAGTTAGTACGTTTAAATTTGTTCGATGTTGTTTTGGTCTCTCTCACCACTCTTTTGTTTCACCTTCTCTTCTTTCTCTCTCTCTTGAGTCATTCAGTTCTCTACTTGGTAAGTTGATTGGGGGCTTCGTTCAATGCATCAAATCGATCGATCGTGCTCTACTCCAGGTAGTGTGGAATGAGTGCTTGGCTAGCTCGTGTGAACCCTTTGTTAAGACAGTGAAATGGCTGGCTCTTCCTTTGGACTGCTCCCTTTTGTAGCCTCCTTTGCCAAGCTCGGTGGGGGACAAGTTTAAAAGAAAAGGCAAAAGCAAAAGGAAAAGGGTGGTAAAAAAGATCGTGGAGGGTGCCTGGCTGTCTGATTGGTTAAAAGAAGACAATAGAAACGTTAGGGACAGAGATGGAATTTTTCCCCGCCTTGCAAATCAGATTCTCTCTCCTTTCCAATATAAGAACCCAACCAGACAGCGTTTGGCCATACATCTTCTGAGTGAAAGGAAATGGCGATCGAGAAGCGAAATGATAGAGTGCAGTGTTGAACCTCTCCTTAAGAGTCTGTTGCAGTCCTCTGCAAACTTTCGTACACTTTTCTGAATCAGGGCTCTCACGGGGGGGGACATCAATAGAACTCAACCAGAACGACTGTGTAACAGATGTTTGTCCCCCTCGCATATGATCAAGGATGAGGTTAATTCATATTCTGATGGAATGTAAAGACTCTGAAAGAGAGCGGAGCAGGCTGAAAGAACTGTACGAAATTGCAAAACAGAGAGCGCCTATTGACATAAGAATAAAAATCGTACAAAGCGTTGCGGGTGCAATAGGGAGAGGCACTTCAGATAATGAGAAAAAAATGAAGGAGATGGTGTTACTGTTGTGCACGATCCTGCCTAGAAGCGGCTCTAAAGCGCTAGTCGACTGTTTGAAAAAGGTTCATTGTGTCGATCAGGCAAGTTGAGTAGAGTCGTTTCAATTGGCATGCAGGCTTCCTCCCACCCCCCCCCATGAATATGTGCTCTGGGTTGTCATCAAAGCCTTGTTAGTAGCTTGGGATTTGGCATCACTGAATCTAGGATTTAACCTTGAATCATTATCATCATCATATACTAAAATATAAACTTATAATTTGATATAAATAATGTTTTATGTATATGATTCTGCTACTGATTCCATAATTTCTGACACTATTCTACTTGGTATTCAGACCCGTATAATGGGCCGTATTCTGCCAATATAGGTTTCATGCATGATAGGGTATGCTAGATTCAATGGTTAGCTTCAATGACTTAAAACTCAGCCTTTTATTCAGACTACGTATTTTAAAGATATTTTAAATATCATAATTAGTTCAATAATTTATGTAGTAGCTATAGTATAGTAGTTTACGTTTATTTCTAGGTTTATTTTAACTTTATTACAGTCTTCGAAACATTCCTGCTAGCATTCCTGAATTTGGATCTGAAACCTGATACATTCTAAAAACATCTTAGAAATTAATCATTAGACTATATATTAAGCGCTTCATCTCAATTTTAAGTTCAATTATCAATTCAATATAACTGCATCATAGTCTGCATCATGATACAATTTATTAGCCTGTAAGTATATATAAAAAAAGTTAGAAATGTTTTCCATTTTTTTTAAAATTACAATTTAATAATTATGATAATTTAAATTTCTAGAACTGACAATGAATTAAAAAAATGTAACTGTATATAACTGCATGTCATTGCAACACGGACAGCGTTATACTTGAAGTTTACCTCTACATTTCTGTATCAATTTACTATCAAATTGTTTGACTATAAATTTAAAACAAATTATATGCGTGGTACGTTTCAAAAATTAAATGAGAGGATACAATTATCAAAAATGATTCCTAGAATGATTCGAACTCTAGTTCGAACTTTGAAGAATGCATACATCTAGGGCCTCTACTAGTAGGTCATGAAGTACATCGATCTGCATCGATTCCATCTGCATGGTCATCAACACACAGATGGGCCCATTGTACAGACGAATGAAAAACCGAAACAGGCTGAATTTGTGGACTCTTGGGGAAGAAGGAGTACAGGCAGAAGATGGAAGAGAGCAAGCCCTGGGGGGTAGGAGGTACGGGAAGGCCCTTCTTGCACGTTCAAAATTAAAATCAATATGTCAAAAGAACAAGACCCTTGCATGCCCTCAGTCTGTCTCGGATCTAGGCTCGGATGGTCAGAACCTGTACACACACACACACACACACACACACAGAGAGAGAGAGAGAGAGAGAGAGAGAGACGCATACACTCACACAGACAACAAA
>JAHBMJ010001091.1:8966-35758 GCA_018398765.1 Chromera velia | reverse complement strand
CTGTGTGTGTGTGTGTGTGTGTGTGTGTGTGTCTGTCAGTCTGTCTGTCTGTCTGTCTGTCTGTCTGTCTGCTGTCTCTGTCTCTGTCTCTATCTCTTTCTCTGTTTTTTTTTCTATCCTTCCTCCTTTTTGTTTCTTGCCTGACAGCCTGCACATTTGCCTCCCTCCCTCCCTTTCTCCCTTTCTCCTTGTCTGTCTGTCTGTCTGTCTGTCTGTCTGTGTCTCGTGCTGTCTGCCTTCTACCCGCCTGCCTGCCTGCCTACATACCTGTCGGGCTCTCTGCTTACCTGCCTGCCTTCCTGCCTGCCTGCAAGTCTGTCTTTCTCTCTGTCTGTCAATTGTAGATGAGAGTTGAGGGAGGAGGGAGGGACAAAGGAAGAAGTTGAGGGTGGACTTTCTTGTCGCACGCTAAGCAGATGGAGCGAAGAGGTGACATGAGGAAGAGGAGCAGGTGTGAGTGCAGGAACGGAGAAGACTAACTAGTTAGAGCGCGTCAGTGAATCAATTCTAGATTCAGCGTACGGCCGAAAACGAGAGAAAGAGAGTAATACACACATACGGAAAGATCTGTTTACAATAACAAAAGCATCTGAAAGAGACATGTAATTGACAGTAAAACCAATGAACAACTTCGTGCAGGTGCGACAAAAATCCCGACTACCAACCCTTCCTTGATGCGCTGAAGCGCATGGGTACCTCATTTCAATTCACCTCCGTCCAAACAACCAGCTCTGTGGAGTGGGGGGGCGTGACAAACTGATGTTTTTTTTTGTGAAAACAAGTCTCTCTGTAAGAAAGTCTCTCTCAGGTTTTTGAAGCACCTCTGTCCGACTGGCTGGAGGTGCATGGGCAACTACTTGGGCTGTCACTAAAAATGAAAACCTGTCATCATTTAAAAAAACAGAACCACCTCTTGAACTGCCGGAGATAATGCCGGAGCCTTTCTTTGGAAACAAGGTTTCTAAAAATGTTTCTGAATGCAGTTTTAAATTTGATAATGCAACAACTTATCAATTTTTAGATTAATTTGCGAATGCATTGCTTTTTTGGATATATATCACCTAGCATGTCACTAAAAAACATACTACAAAAAACTTTGAATTTAAATTTTATATTTTATCTAGGTAACTAGGTTAAATGTTAATGTAAAGCTAAGTGATCCTCAAATTTGAATTTTTTGAGTTTTAAAATAGTAGTGAAAATGTTTGAATTATAATCCATGCACAAATACAGCTTTGTACACTAAGTTTTTTTTTTTTTTTTAAGACGTCCTGCTAGCACAAAACATTAGTAAATCACCAGGTAAATCAGAGTTTGCAGTGAACATAAAGGGCACCTAGAGGGGCACCCGGAACATAAATCCTATATCTTATCCTATCATGTGTCGCCTAGTATTCGCCTAGCCAAAAAACTACTTGCATGTAAAAGGAGGAACAATATAATGAATCATAATATTGCATGCAAAAGTAGGAACAGTATGTGATGAAGTGACTTAACCCGCCAGCCATCGTGTCCCACTGCAATGACAAAGGGCAGTCTGTGAGTATTCATGTCATATTACAAGCTAGGAGCATGCTAGTGAATGCTCACCTAAAGCGGCCGAACTTTAGGACTACTAGCTAGCAAAACACTGCTCCTCAGGATCGATTGGTCCAGTCCTAGGTATGCAGCAATGAGGGCACTGGCCTTTCGGGCATCCCTTTGAAGAAGAAGCGAGAAGTACCGCCTTACCCGCTCCTCAGCCTGCCGCACCCCCCTACCCCTTCGGGCTTCCTGTCTCTCTCCGTGCTCACATACTTCTTCTATCGACATACGCTCCAGTCGCCTATACCAGAGATCACTCAGTCTCCCCCGCGGCACCTCCGTTCGGGCACAAGTTGTCAGATAGTGAATCGGATCGTCAATCAATTTCTCCCAACTTTTTTCTTCACAGGCTTTGCAAATTGAATAATAATGATATGCAAGTACATAACTAGGTACATAAGTTCTGAACTCAAACCGTTGACCCAGCCGTTCACTGACTGCTCAGTATGCACGTTAAGCGTACAGGGCATACTTAGCCATACTAAATTGTTTGATTTGAAAACTGCATGCAGCTGCAGCCGCTAATCATGCAGTTCTCACTATTAGGAATTGCTAAGACCTTCACCTGGCCTGTGACCTGGCTGCGATTCTTGCCAGTGCAGGACTGTCTCTGATCGATGCGCAGAATACTACGCGGCGGCTGTGCTCAACATCTTCCTCAAATGCTCTCTGTACACTGTCTGTCCGACCGGAAGACCGATCGACTGTTGCCGCTCCTCCTGCATTCTCTGACTCTTTCCACAAACCTCTGACACATTACATGATGGGCAACTGTGCGAAGCCGCTGTACAGCGCCTTCTTTCTATCCACCGAAGAATCAAGTGATTGAGTGAGAAAAGAATAATCAAGATGGGAAGAGAGAGATAGCGAGCGGACCCTATTTTTCTGTCCGTGTGTCTGTGCGTAGGCGTGTGACTTTGTTTGCGTATATGTGTGCGCGCGTGAGAGATAGACGGACTGAACCTCTTCTGCATACACCAAACGATCACAGCGTTGAATGGGGAGCGAAGACCATCAGATGCAGGCCACTCAATCCCCTCATGAATCAATCATTCAAGGTAGTACGGTGGATCTTGGAAGAATGCCTCCACAGGTTCCATCTCGTGTGCGCAGATCTTCCGGACTGAGGGGATCAGCAACAGAGAAAGAAGGGCAACGAGTACCGCAAAGAAGTACGAGACACCAGGACGCCACCTGCATAGAGGGAAGGCAAGTACAGGCGCAATCAAAATCGAAACAGGACCATCGGAAAAAGAAACACGTGGAGAGCTTCATGCTGTGACGCCAACCTCACAAGAATAATATGGAGGATGTGCAGCCTTCCAGTCCCTAGGGAAACTGAGAGCTCATACCACGTAGAGTATGGAGGCCGCTAGGGATTGATGCACATGCATGAGGGAAGAAGGAGAGACAAGCAGAAAGCAGGACAGACAGAAAGGAAACCTTTGGAAGGAGAAAAAAGAGAGAAAACAAACATGCCGAACGCGGTCACTGGCCGACACACACACGCAAACAGATGGCGGAATAATACTGATACACGGAAAGTGCCTGCCGATCCACAGAAAACAACAAGTCCGAAAAAATTGAACAAAAGAAGACACAATCAAAGCCTGCGATGAGTAAGCTGAAGCACCAAGCAGACACACGATATGCACAAAATCAATACTGGATGCATTTCCCTACGCACACACCAATGCAGATAACTACATCACCCCGAAATTCCCCTATTCCCATTTTGAGCGACTCACGCAAGAAGTTGGGAGTCTGCCCCCATGTGCAGGTCCGGCAACCCCATCGCCTTCCCCCCTCCGCCCTGATCCGCATAAACAGCCGCCGCAGTCCATAAAACCACCACAAATGCTGTCATTCCACCACACAAAAGAGCTCTCCTCTCGATTTGTTCCCTCCATTCAATCCGTTTCCGAAGCAAAAAGTTAAAGATATCATCTTCCGAAAAATACCGACGCCTCATCCCCCCCTCTGAACCTAGACTCTGAGCCCCCCCCTGATTCTCCTGAGGTGCCACCTGTACACCCCTCGCCTCCCCCCCTGCCCCTGCCCCGACTGGTGCCCCTTGCACAGGTCCTGGTCCCTCCACGAAGAGCGGCGCCATCATCCAGGATGACGGCCTCGCGAGAAGCTCCCTTAACGCCACAAGCGCGTACACGAGAGACACCAGAGAGACCACGCAAACGACTAACGTCAGAGCATCCAAGCAAAGCAGTAAGGTCAGACGAGTACAAAGGGAATCGAATCCCCCCCCTGACCCTCCTTGTTTGCACGCGTTTTGGCGCAGCTTAAAGATCATAAAGTTTTCATTGCTCGCCTCAGCACTGTCTGAGCCGTCTCCCCCATGCCCTCCGAACCCAAACCCGCCGCCCCCAAACGCAGTGGCAACGTTGATCGAAAAAAGGCCAACCTGACAGACAGAGAGAGAGAGAGAGAGAGAGAGAGAGAAGTCGAAAGCCAAACATAAGAGGGGGCTAATTGATGTGAACAAGAAAGAAACTTGGGACAGCCTCAGTGACAACTTGGTGGATTTAGAGAAAGCGAAGGAGAGAAAGAAGGCGGCGGAGAGCGAAGGAAGAATCCAAAGAGTTGGGAGATGCAGGAAGCAAAGGGGAAAAGAGAGAGAGGGAAAGTGGAAAGAAGTGTGTGTGCGATTGACGGAAAAGTCATCTGTAAGGTGCGGGAGAGAGTGAAAAAGGCGCGTCGGTCCGTGCTCTTCTCACTCCCTTTTGGTGCTGCCTGCCTCCGATTCTTCCTGTCCCTTCTTTTGTTTACCCGTCATTGTCCTCGTTCGTGCCCTTTCTCCTTTTCTGAGTCTCCTTTTTTTCTCCCGTCAGTCCAGCTGGTCGTAAAAGAGGAGAGGAAAACGCCAGTCGCACACTCAACGTTTGCGTGTATCTGCCTCTCTTTGTTCTTTCTTCCTTCTTCTTTTATTTTCAAGTGCTCATCTATCCATCTATCTATCTTTCTCTCTGTCGATCTGCCTGTCTTTCCATTTTCTCCTTCTTTCTCTGATCCTTCCTTCCTTCCTTGCTTGCTTCCTTCCTTCCTTCCTTCTTTTCTTTTTTCCTTCAATGCTTTTCCTTTCCGTCCGCTCTCCCTTCTCTCTCTTTCTTCTTTTCTCTGAAGAACTCCAAAAGGACTAGGCCCCCGTTCCGTCGTTTGTTACTTTTTCCCGTGTAGACTTACTCTTATCCTCACTGCACGGACAAGGAGAGACGCAGGCAAGGCATGGGAGATTGTTTGGGTATTGATGAAGAAGAATGCAATGCGGTTCTGTACGCAGAGAAGGAAGAATTCTGGGTTGCTCCATAGACAGAAAGAAAAAGAGCAGAGGAAGAAGGGAGGGAGGAGGAAAGGAAGAAGGCCCCTTGCTCTCAAGACACATGAATTCAGGCAGCAGTCCTGCTGGGTAGTGCAGTCCCTTGAGTGTCAGAGAAAGAGTGCAAAGAATAGGAAACGGCAGCAGCAAAGAAAGCGCACGCAGAAGCAGACCCTAGCACATGAAGAGACAACACACAAAAGAGATCGAGCGGCAGCGAGAGATACCAACGGGAACAAAGGGAGACAGAGAGAGAGATAGACAGACAAACAGAGACAGGCGCAGTGAGAGAGAGGGGGAGAGAGAGAGAGAGAGAGAGAGAGAGAGACAGGGACAGACTACGTACTTCCTTCTTTTCCCTCCTGCTTTTCATGGATACAGCAAAAAGACGGACGGACAGGCAGGTGAAGAGCGGCAGAATTCCAAGGAAAGGGTGTAGGAGAGACAGACGGAGAGACTGACGAGTGGTGAAGGGGGCAGAACCGAAGCCCACAATCCTGCACGCAGAAATGGTATGTTCTTGTTGTCGCCAGCGTCATCAAATTGTATCGTTAGCAATCGCTACAGAGTAGAAAAAAACAAGCTTTCTGCAGCTTCGTCCCTGTCTTCTCCATCAGTACGGGGTAGGTATCTCACTTCTCGAAAGCTGCCCAGTCACAGTGAAGTCATGTATATACGTATACTGAGGATACGAATTTTCACGCAAACGGCTCCCACGTGATGCAAAGGAGCTCATGCACGATTTTGGTCTTTGTTCCTGCTTTTGCTTCGTCTGAAGTTGTTTTCTGCCGCATGAACTTTCTATGGAGTGTTGACCATTGCTCTGTGAGTGCGGCGGCGACGAGGAAGGAGATGGAAACGATTGCCGAGGCCAGGAAGGTGTACGTCCACACGGGTGTCCGGCTTGTTTGGGCAAGGTCCGTCAGTGAGGAGAACATTCTGCCCTCGTCAGGGCCCCTCCCAGTTATCCCTACTGAAGTAAGGGCGATTAGGAAGCGGCGGAGGGATCAGGGGTGTGATAGGGAAATAAAGACGTAAAAGGGACACAGAAATAGCAAAGTCTCAAGAATTGTTCTCTTCTTGATTTTCTGATTTGTCTTTTTCGAAGTCCGTCAATCACTGCTGACTGGACAAGTCAACAGATCGAGGCACGTGCTTTGCGAGACAAATTCAGCAGGCCGGGTGGAAGCAACGCAAATCTTTTGGTGACAAGAGTCATGCACTGTCGCCGTGCAGCTGCGCTCCCGTCTGTAGTTTCTCGGAAAGAAAGAACGGAGGATCGCCTAATACCTTTAGACGATCGAATAACGAATTGTGTATACAAGTTGGAACATCCATCCAACAGAACGTGACTTGAATTAACCAGACCGGCTGAATCGTGGCATTCATTGATGAACGAGTGGAAGATCTTCCGAACGGCCGTCTCTGACTCTGTCTGACGCACTGTGATGTGGCATTCCAGCAAAATTTGGCTCGGAACGATCTCGGAAATTCTCGGAACGCGGCTCGAAAACACATGCGGACCATGCGCATGCATGCATGGTGATGCGGTCAATTTGGCGCCGCCGCATGCATGCGCCGCCGCGCGATCGAGATCGATCGATCGATCGATCGACCATGCATGCAGCGCGGCGCCATGCGGCGCCGCATGCGGCCACAAAAATGCGTCACGCGGCGTAGAGGAAAAGAAACTCTTCTTTTGTTTCGGACCGAGCAGCCTCGTCACAGTAGTTTGTCCAACACGACCTCTAGCGCTGTACACACAATTCCTTCACTGTTCGAACTAAGAGTCATTGTCTCCTCTGGCAAGTCGTGTGTGTATATATCATCACGCGTTTGTGAATGACAAGCAAATAAATATTTAACCACAGATCGACCACCCATCAGGCCAGGTCGGATCTCGGGTGCTCGATCAGCTCTCTCCACTGAACGCGGCGTCCTGGAAGGCCACCGAGCGAAGGGACACGTTTTCACCCTTTAGATTGCACCTATTTCAGTAAACTCGAGCAGTAAAATGCGCACCCTTGTATCAAGTGCTTCTTCATTCAGTCTGTGGACTCAGTTGGTCCTTGTCTTGTGTTTGTTCTCTCATGTCAAGGGTGCGTACTTTTTTGTG
Organism: Chromera velia; assembly: GCA_018398765.1. Classification (NCBI taxonomy): domain Eukaryota; family Chromeraceae; genus Chromera; species Chromera velia. The sequence continues at coordinate 28,727 of JAHBMJ010001091.1, read as the reverse complement.
TCCGAAGGGAGTGAAAAGTGCTTCATAGAAAACATTCCAGCAAACCAGGTGATGACAGTCGCATATGACAATCCTGAGAATCCAGGTCGGTTGCTGCTTCTGAGATGGTCTGTGCGCGAACAATGACGTGTTCGGGGAAGGGGGGGGGGGGCGCGGACGCGTGAACGCACACAACGAACGGAAAGGAACTCTGCCATGTGCTGCCACACGTTTGCTGCTTTCTTCGTGGTTAACACCCAATTCTTGTCGTCTGTCTCTTGCGCCTTTCGTTTGGCGAAAATTGTCTAGCTCGGCAGGTTTGTGTTCGCATTTTCTTCTTGTCTCTTTGTCTTGTCTCCCTTGTATCTCTCCAGGTGTACCCTGCACCATAATTTTTCGGGACACAAAGGGGCGGCAGGCCTTCGGAAAAGAGGTCACAAATATGGTTCCGAAAGGCAAAGTTGCGTACATGGCAAAAGAGGCAGGAGAGCACAAGGTTTGCATCAACTGCGCATCGAGCAAATGGTTCTCCACCAGTCTGCTTAAGTGGACGTTCTCAATTGAACTGGGCGATTCGGACATCAATCCTGAGGTAGGCGGGGAGTCTGTGTGGATTGACAGTCCATTTCTGTCCTTAAATTGTGTGTCTGTCGTCATGAGAACGTGTTCTGTGTAGACACGCGGGTGCGAGAAGGAGTCTTGGCGAAGAGAGGATTGCAATTAACGAGACGAAGACGCGAAGGCTTTGTCAAGCAGCCGATGTGTGCGTCCTTCGTCGGAGGTGTCGGGAAAGGAGGGGAGATTGTCCGGGGGGGAAGACTTGACGGAGAAAAGATGCAGAAGAAAAAGAGGGGCAATGAAATATACGAAAGAAAAACTAATGACTGAGAGCAGATGCGGATCAGTTGATCTGGACAGCAGCAACACGGAAAGAATGAAAATTCCAAAGGCTGAAAATTCGCAAACGACATTATCGTTTTGGTAGAAGAGGCATCTTGAAGGACCGTTTCATTTCTTTCGATTGACTCGAAAACGAGGAAGAGCCACCTGCAAGGCTTTTCCTTCCTTCTTCCATTCCTCAACAACACACCAGCTTTTCTTCGGAGTCCATTGACGAATGAGAAGGGAGGGCTCAATCTATGTTAAGTCTTCGACGTTCCGTGAAAAGATTCAGGAGAGCAAGAACTCTCTTTTGCCCCTCTCTTTGTTTTGCATTAAGATCGTTTCTCCCTTCGTCGATTTTCTCTTTCTGTCTGTTTTTTTCAATCCCGCTCTCTCTCTCTCTCTCTCTCTCTCTCTCTCTCTCTTCTCCCTCTCTCTCTCTTCTCCCTCTCTCTCTCTCTCGTGTGTGTGTGTGTGTGTGTGTGTGTGTATGTGCGTGTGTGTGTATCTGTGTGTGAGCACACGTTTGTGCATTCGCGTGTGCATGTGTGCACACGCATATATGGTTGTGGGTGGGTGTGCGTGCGTGTGCGTGCAGGAGGTGGCAAAGAAAGAGCACATTTCGACGGTGGAGGTCCAGTTGAAGAGGCTCATCGAGCGGCTGGACAGCATATCGGCAGAAAATGAGTATGAGAGGCTCCAAGTCAGTCGCCCAGTCTCCTGGCGGCCACAAAGGCAGGCTGGCATTCATCCCATCAATTTGACAGCACATTAGTCAGCCAGTCCATCAGACAAACCGTCTGCCTCGGAGGCAGCCACCGAGCAAGTCAGCGAGCCCGCCTGTCTGTCAGCCGGTCCGGTCGACAATGTAGGGTTGTGGTAAGAGAATCGAAATGTCTCTGGAATACTGCCGGTAACGAAGTGAGTGAGGAGGGGAAAGAGAAGTGATGGAGGAATCCCATGAAATTGTGGAACACTCCTTGCTTCTTTCTCCACGACATAAAAACGGAACAACGTTTATCGAACCAAAAAAAAAAGGTCCACCAAAAAAACAATGGTGCAGGAACCATAAACCCATTTGTGCAAACAAGAACACTGTGCTTCGCATATTGGTGTTTCTGCAGGAAGAAAAATTTCGAGACACGTCAGAAACTATAAACGCAAGGGTGATGTGGTTCAGCACGCTACAGGTTTGTTTCGCCCTTTTTCCTCACTTCCATGTAGTCGCGTTCTCTTTCCCCGCCTGCCAATTTTCCTTTGGCTTTCTTGTTTCTGCACATATGCTTGGCTCTGTGTGTAGCTTCATGCGAAGTGTTTGACTGTCTCTACCTCTGTCAATCGCGAAAAGAGCTGCATCAGTTTTTGTTCTCACTCCTCCTTCTAACGACCGGCGTGCCTTGACTTTCCTTCCTCTCTCTCTGTTTTCCGAGTGTCTACCTGCCTGCCCTCCTCTCTTCTTTGGCTCTCCCTGTGCCTTTCTGTCGCGTTCTTCTGCGATTCTCATGTCTTGTCGGTCTTTTGATTGACTCTCTTCTGGGGTCTTCCTTCATGGTAGCGCGGGCAGTTTGTCTTTATTTCTCTTCTGTTTGGATGTTTTTTTGCAGCTGCTCCTGATTGCCTCGTGCACTTTGTTTCAAATCTTCCATCTGACACGGTACTTCCAACAACAGAAACTCTTCTGAGGGAAGGCACGGCTGTCGGAGGTCACGAGGCCGCAACATTGCATTGTCTCTTCCATTCCGTCCTTGAAGGAAGAGGCACTGCCAAGCGGTGAGAGTCCGATGTCAGAAGCTGAATAACGTTCCGTAGCAGATCGAGTCTCTCTTTCTCCATTGCGATTGAGCGCCGTTCTTTGTCAATCAAGAGGGTGTGAACAGACTCAGATCTGAGTTCTGAGGGAGAAGAGAAGGACAGGAGACACTCCATCTGAAATTCAAGGGAAGGGCGCCGTGCGACAAATAAAGAGAGTGGGAGCAAGCTGGGGTTGCACTGTTGCAGGCTTGACTGAAATGACTTTACGTGGCTATTTGTCTACATTCGTACATGCACGGTTTTTGCCAAACATTCAAACACCATCTAACCCCATCTACGTACCGCAGTGACATACGACAACTTGTCGTACGCCTTGTCACGGTAAATTTCACCATGCACTTGTTACTGACCTAGTTGATACTCTAGGTAACTTTAGGCTAGACTATGCTACCCTAAAAGTAGCTAGGATTTTATGGGATTTTAGGTGAAGATTTTACAGGATTTTATGAGATTTCTAGCTATAGGATTTTATCCTAGATTTTACCAAAATTTATGGGATTTTCTAGGGGATTTTAGCTAGGAATCTAGCGGAGTATCCGGCTAGGATTTTAGCTGAAATCTTCAAAAGTTGCAAAAACCCCAATTTTTAGAGGTCAATTCAAGTTAGTTCCTCGTAAACTATGACGACTTAAAGCGGCTAATAAAGCCTAGGGTTGGGTACTAAAGTTTTTTTTATAATATAGTTTGCCTAAAAAACTTTAAACTTTAACTTTAAAACTTTAAAAGTAAACATACAATTAAGTGATAAGTGATAAGTGATTTAGTAGTGCTACATAGTGGCTAATAGTGGCATTAGCTGTAATGTAGGAATAGAGGAACGATCTGAATAGTTACGGTAAAATTAGTTATAAAAAAAACGTAACTTCACGTTTTCAAGTTCTTGAAATGGGTCTATATCTTACGTTAAAAACGTAACTTTAAGATTTTAAGGCCTATAGTCCCCCGCGCGCAGCCTTCATTACGCGCGTGTCGATCGCGGCAGTAACTTCACTAGCACAATCAAGTGGCCAACCTCCTGGCCAACAGCCAATCCATCCCTTCTTTCTTAGCTTGAGAAGGGGGCCTGGAAGAGCTTCACCTCCAAAGATCCCAGGCCCTCCCGGCCCCAGAACCAGGAAGAGGAGGGGGGAGATCGAGGAGCTGCATATGGGCTATCAAGAGGGGGGAGAGGAGGAAGCAGAGAGGGTAGAGGACTTCAAAACAGGGGAAGAGGAAGGATAAATTGAGACTACTACCACTGCATAGGACTGTTAGGCGGACTTTAGATTATCATAAACTAGGTCACAAATTGTCTTTCACAAAAAGTTTCACACCGTAATCACACGTTTATCTTCTTAAAAAAAAAAAACTGAAAATCTTTTCACTTTTTTTTTTTGAGTGCATACCCTAGATAATAACACAGGTCTATATACCTAAAAACTTTTGAATATAGTTTTAGACTAATCTTGAATCTAGCTCTAGACTAATCCTTTAACTACTTTACAAGAGTCTATATAAGGCACCAATTCAATCATGACATCACTATATGAGACTAATCTCGCTCCGAGTGTAGACTCACAGCTAGAGGGCAAGGTATGGTAAGTCGATCATGGTGCATCACAGTGAAGCCTAGAAGAAACTTCAAGAAAGCGTATTGTGCCGCTGCGAGCCTGTTTACAGGCTCTTAGCCGGGGCCTGCGACTTTAGGCCCAATTAAGTTATAGCGGACCTAAGCGAACCGAGCGCCTGCGGCCTGTCGGATGTTGTCGGACGTGCGTATGCTCCAAAGCTGGCCATGAGCGCCTTCAAACTTCTTGCTCTCCCCAGTGCTTCCTGTTCTTTTGAACTGTTTTCAGTCTTTTGCAACGAATTGGACAGTTGTCTACTAGAGAGGAGGCCTACATGCATGCCTGCTCAGTGTTGTGGGCCCATTTTGGCCCGCAACTGTCGAAGTCATCCGACAGAATCGATTGATCGAAGGATGGCAAGCAGCTCTTAATTGAACTGATTCACGCACAGGCTGTTCCAACGCCCTCTCCGTTTGTTGGAAGACTTGCTCCTCATTCTTCTTCCTTTTCAAAGCTTTTTTCAGGACCCTCTTCTCTGGAGATCAAAATTCGTTTTTCTTTTCCCATGGCAGTGCTGCTGCTTCTCGTCATTCTGCTTTGCTTTCTTCGAGTTCATCACATTCCTCTTTTTCTGTTTCTGCCTCTCCTTCCTCTTCTTCCCCTGTTTCGTCGCCTCCGCAGAGTGCTCGTCCTTTTCCTTGAAGCTTGTCTTCGTTACCTCTTCTTTCTTTCTGTTTCTCCGATCTTGTTCCTCTCCTCCTTTCCAATTTCGTTCCCCATCTTCTCCAGAATCTGATTCTTCTTTGCCTCTCCTTGAATTGGGTTGGTCCTGCATCATATCCTCCTCCTGCCATACTACTACTGCTTTTGCTCTTAATTCCTCTGTGCATGTCATCTTCTTCTTGTCACGTACCTTTCTTATTTCGCCTTCCTTCTCCTCTCCTTTTTTGCGATGAATTAAGGGATCTGAAAGGTCTTCATTTTTTTTCGGATCTCCTCAGAGGTTCCCGACAACGGCTCCCCGTGGAAGAAAGTCACGAGGGACAAATTTTGAATCTCCGAAATTTCATCCCAGTGGGCTTTTGTTTTCGGAACGTTTTTCACCCACGTGACTCGGGACATAGTAAAGAGACCTCTCCTCAGTCCGAAGACCAAACGGACAAGAAGCGAAAAGTCCCAACGAAAAGGGACGTTGCCGATACCACAAGTCTGCAGAGCATACGCAGATCCATCCCCAAAGTTCCCCACAAACGCTCCCACTGTACCAATTCGTGTTGCGTCAGGGTCTCTCCACGACTGCAACCCCCAATTGTCCTTCTCCTTCTGACTCCACTCCTCCCAGGTCTCAGATACCACAACCGTCTCCGACACCAGCTGCCGCGCTTTCTCGGGACACACAACCTTCGGAGCCTGCCCTCCTTGAAATTTGGTGACACCCTCCACAAATTCACTCGCAAAAGTCTCGTGCAGCTCGTCGGACAGGAGCAGCACTGCCACCTTCCCTGACCCCGGGAGATTCTTCAGAGTCTCGGGAAGGGGCCGGAATGCGCCGAAGACCAACAGCGAGTCGTCCCTTCCCTTCAGGATTGTCGAGTTGCATTGACCGTCATTGAACCTCATCTGCAAACAGCAACACAGCGTTCATCAAATTCAGCCACAGAGAGACACACACACAGAGGGAGCGAGAGAGAGGGAGCGAGAGCGAGCCAGCGAGAGAGAGAGAGAGAGAGAGAGAGAGAGAGAGTGAGAGTGAGAGAGAGAGTGAGAGAGAGCGCAAGAGAGAAAGAGAGAGAGAGAGAGATTGGAGAAGCGGGAGTGAAGACGGAAGTCGTGTTGGATTGTATCTCGTAAACGAACGTAACTATCTGCCGTAAATGTATGCATGCATACCTGCCAGCAAGCGCCTTTCCGCACTTCCCTGATGCGCCCGTTTTTCTTCTTCTTCACTCCCAGTTTTTCCAGAATCTTGGTCGGAATAATGAAGCAAATGAGCATGAGGAAGGAAAAGACAGAATAGAATTTGTCAGACAAACTCAGAGTGGGCCACGACTCCCCTGCAGCCTTCTGAATTAACGGTCCCCGGTCCTTGCGGGCCTCAGGGACCACTGCCTTGTCCTTCGCGGCCATGATTGAACCGTTTCAGCTTTCTTCTATTCGAAGCAAACTAATAGACGGACCCCAAAGTGATAGAAAGCCGGCCAGCTGGGGTGAAGTTTGGCACCGTCTCTTCCGGATGTCAAAGTTGGAGACGGGTTGAATGAAGAGTTGCAGGTGGGTTCTCTCAGAGGAAGAAAATGCCACCTCGCGCACACAAACGCATACGTGGACAGGTGACAGCAATGTAAAGCGCCATTGACTACCAACAGTTCAAATGTGACACAGTTCGCGAGTGAAGTTTGGATTGTTGAATCAATGTTGATTCAGCGCTAAAACATCGCATGCGGCCGGCGCGCGCCGCGGCTCACGCCGGCGCCGATCGACTCGCGGCCGGGCCGCAAGCGCGGGGCCCGCGCGCCGCTTTGTCGCGTGCCCGCCGTTGCCCTATACTGACGTCATTCGCGACATGGGCTTCTCTTGGGTCAGTGGGTCACTGCTAAGGTGACTGCTTTCCAGGTTTTTCCAGAGCTCTCATGCTATATATTCTCACTCTGAGTGTTCAGCATATATGTCTCAGTACCGCAGTAGACCTTTTTTGGACGTGAGTCGGCCTGACTGTTTGCTTGGAGTTTGCCACCTTCGATCTTTGCAACGCGGTTTCTTCAGAGACTGTCTCTTGGAGACGGCATTTCTTTTCTTCAATTAAATTCCTCTCTTGCGCTCCTGGAGTCCGTCTGAAACGGGTTTACCCGGTAGTACACCTGCCTGCATTTTCAGTTTGCTGGGGAAGCGATATCCCAGGAGAACTCACAGCCTTGCCTTTTCTCCAACGATGTCTGAATCCGAGTGCTACAGTCGTCTCCTCGACGGGCGCACAGTCCTCGATCTCTCCAGTCTCCTGCCTGGACCGTTCGTTGCCACCATCCTCGCCAGCATGGGGGCGTCTGTGGTTAAAGTGGAACACCCCAGCATGCCTGACTCGACGGCGTTCTCGCAGTTCTGTGGAGGTACGTTGGCATGCAGTTCGATCTTGTTAATCCATGCATTTTCTGTGCGAAAGCAGGCCGGCCGTCTACCTTCAGAGTGACCTTCTCCGAGTGCGTTCCGGTGATTCGGCCCGCTTTGCCCTCTTTGTTCCGAGAAGTAACGAACAAAACTGCTTTTTCTGACAGGCGCTTGTACTCGTCACTTCTTTCGAGCTGGCGTTCCCGGATCATTAGCTTATTCTTACTCCGATGGCCGCATTCTCATCAGATGCTATTTGGCGGTCGCTCTGCATCCGCTTGTGGACTTTCTGTGGGCACTTTCGACTGAGGGAAAATACAGAAGAAAAAAAATGTAAAGGACCAGACAGAAGGGAAGGAGGGGAACGGTGCGGTCATGAACGTGCAATCAAGTGATGATCTGGTCTGACACCAGGAAACACATTCACAGACACCTTGTGCCTCCTTCACGAACGGTCCCTATCTGTCCTCAGCTTTCTTTGTCGCCCTCACTTTATCTTTATCTCGGACGCTTGTTCGGTCGTCCCTTTTGTTGCAGCCCCCCTGAAGGAGGAGGAGGTGCCTTCTCCTGGGTACTCCTTCTTGAACCGTCAGAAGAAGATCATCCGTCTCGAGTACAGCAGAGGGGGGGGGGAAGACAGAAGGCAGTTCGAGAAAATGGTCCGAGAAGCACACGCGTGCATTCTGCATTTTCGCTCCGCCACTGCCGAAAAATTAGGCGTGGATGACAAATCGCTTCACCTTCTGAACCCCAAACTCGTCATCGTCAAAATCACAGGATACCCAGAGCCAGGCACTGCCACTGCTGCCTCCCTTGGTGTCTCTGCCACCACAGCCGCGCATGACTTGAACATTCAGGCTCGGTTGGGGCTTTTATCCCTGACCACCCAGATGATTCCCCTTCCTGTAGCAGACTTGTTCGCTGCCTATGAGGGGGCGGTGGCGGTGGCATCTGCAATGGACGCCGTCTCCCGTCAGGGCAAGTCGGGTATTTCTATTTCTGTCTCCATGTACGGTGCACTCCGTAGAGCGATGGGGTGTTTTGTGGAGGAGTTCAAAGAAAGGGGGGAGACTCCGGCAAAGAGAAACTCTCTGTTTACGGGGCAGTTTCCATGCTACCGGATTTATGAAGCCAAGTGTGGTCAGCGTGTCGCAGTCGGGGCCTTGGAGCCCAAATTCTGGTCCCGTTTGTGCAAAGTGATGGGATTGGATGAGCTAGACGGTCGTGGTTTGGAGACTGGGAGTGAGGGTGAGGAGGTGGTACAGAAAGTTTCCTCACGGTTTCGGGAGCGTGAGTGGTCTGAGTGGGGTCCCCTGTTCAAAAAGGCGGACTGTTGTGTGGAGGCTGCGCTGTCGTTTGAAGAGGCATTCGGGAAGGGGGGAACTGGGGGCGGGGGCAAGGCGCGCCTTGCGCAGAGCAGCCGCCTGTGAGATTCTAGCATGCAGTGGTGCACTGGGGGGTCAAAGGAAGTGGCCGCCGCAGTTGACCACCAATACGGTCCGCCACAAGCGACGTCGTCTGACAGGACCGCAGATTCGGCGCAGAAACTGATAGCGGTCAATCCTTTTCAATTAACACATCTAGTAATACATTCTTCTTTTCAAATGAAATTTAATGAAATTCAACGAAGTCTTTGAATTGACAAACATGCATATGATGGTTAGTATTGTTGAAAGTATATAGTTCAAAGTTTTACTACAAGTCTTGAAGTCTATAGCTACAAGTGTACTACTTCATCCAAAATCATCATCATCACTGATTCACTAGCTGATTCATCAGCCTAGTTATATTCATTGTTATCTAAATTGTTATCATTATTATTATTGGTTGGTCTGTATTATTCTAGGTAGTAGGTATTATCATCAATATTATTTTTGGTTGATCTGCCAGTGTAGGCCATCATATGGTGTATATGATATGGTTAGATATGGTGTTAGTAGAGACTAGGTTACAGACGACTTAATTGACAAGACCAGGTGATACCAAATGGTTCTAACTAGTCGGGTTTTAACCTACTTCAAGAACATCTAGAAGAAAATCTACGAAATACGATTTACATAAGGCGGTATGCAATACTTTAGCGTGATTTAACGCCTTGGCCCGCGGCGGCTGCGGCTATCGCTGCGGGCCGTGCATATAGGGAAAAACATGTGGGGTCCAACAATGATATACCCCTCATATACTATCTGAGTTTTAATTTTCAAGCAATGCAGGAGCGTGCGGACACAACTGATTACCCTAGTGATTACCTTTCATCAGTCGTAGCCCGGATGTACCACAAGCACACGCAGATGCACACACAGACACACACATCGAGAAAAGGAGGAGGCAGAGAGGGAGAGAGAGAAGAAAAAATGAGAGAGACAGAAGTCGAAGAGAGCTCAAGGTGGAAGTCATGAGCAGAACCTCCAGCCGTGTTGCGGTCTTGCTTGACGCTCGCAAAAAGAAGAATAAAGTCGAATTCGACGCATGTGCATTGAAGGCAGAGAGCAGAGAGGGAGTAGAGAAGTCCCGACTCGGTTACATGCACACACGATCAGTGTTTGCAAACACGGTTGAAATCATACATCCAAGAACCGAAGTGTTCCAGAGAGAATGAAAAGAAACGATGGGCTCAAGAACATTCACGTGCACAGCCTGGCAACGAGCAAACCAACCACAGGGATGGGAAGAAATGTCGACTGTACACCCATCCCCCGTTCTATCTATGATTGATCGACACAGAACATATTTAATGTGTACATGCAAACACGAAGGCACACACACACGTGCGCACACGCACTTACATACATGAATGCATACAGCGAGAGAGCAAGAATGAAGAGAGAAAAGGGGTCAGAAGGACCAAGAGGGAAAGGATGGAGAGGGAGAGAGAGAAATGAATAACGCGAAACAACAAGTCACCCTTGTCGAGTCACTCGTACAAGAGAGAAGGGCCTAACTTGTGCACACCGCAGCACTGTGACAGTTCTTCTCTCGCTTGAATTTCTTTGGCCTTCGTCTCCTTCTGTCTTCTCCATTCTATAGTTCGACCGTTGAACCTTTACGTCGAAGGTCCTCCACACTGGTCTCATGCAGGCGGGTGGGGTTTTTCTTTCCCACCGTCTTCTACGCCCTCTTGTCATTCACAAGTGTTGTGTTTTACGATGGTCCACGCCCTCTGCCTGTCTCTGCTTTCCTTATTTCCTTGCCTCTCTGTGCCTCACGGTGATTTCTTTTTTCGACTTCCCTCAAATTACCGTCCTCCTCACAAGAAGCCATATTTTCTGTCTGCATGATTACCGTGTCATTTGAGAAAAAAATCAGTTCACAAAGAGCAAGAACACATCGGGAGGAGTGTTGCAATCTGTCTCTTCTCTCGAATTCTTTTTACTTATGAGTCCGTCTTTAAAATGCCGCCTGTTTTTTCTTTCTGTTGACCTGACGTTCTTCTCACACGCACACCTGGCTGTCCGAATGGCTGGGTGCTTCTCTGTTTCTCATTGTTCCTCACCCAGTCCGCGTTGCAACGTCTGACCCTCTCTCTTCCTTCCTTCCTTCCTTCCTTCCTTCCTTCTTGCATGATGCCCTGCAGCTTTCTTTCAGTTCCTGTTTCTGCATGTGAATCGATTCCGCATTTGCAGCAACTCTCCCCGAAGCGCCCGCCCGTTAATTGCCCCTGCATGCATCCACGTGTCCAATACCGTATTGGACGCAAAACAAAGAAGACACGAAATCGGTTCAATGCAAATACCAAGCAGAACAATGCACAGAGTTCCGTACGCAATGACACAAGCACATGCTTGGCCATGCAGCGACTGGTGCCGACGAAGATGACTTGAAGGACACATAGGCTCCAGCGCCTTCATTCACCCAGAACCAAAAATCCAAAGACTCTCCATGAAACAGTCTTGCATCCATGCAGTATGCATTCACTCACCCAGCTACTCATTAATTTTGGCAAAACTGTCTTCATCCCTTCTTTCTTTCTTCTATCCCTCCCTCCCTCCCTCCCGCCCTCCCGCCCTCCTTCCCCAATTCATCCATCCATCCATCCATCCATCCTCTGACCCGTTCTGTGTCTTCTACATTCTCTCTCTCTCTCTCTCTCTTCACCTTGCCTTGTCTCTTGAAAAACCTTGCGTCTCTCCAAGAGCCCCTCGACTCAAAGCAACGGCTCCCCTCCCTCGATGCATGATCTCTCTCTTGAAGCAAACCAACGGCTCCACAACCGAATGATTCGTCGCGCTTCTACGTCACCTGGACAACAAACCAAATAGATACACATGCAGTACACCAGAGAGAGAAGGAAGAAGTGAGGGTCTCCAACGTGCATGAAAAGGAATTAAGTGGAGTGATCGAGACATTCCATTCACCCATGCAGGGCCGTACGAGACCGATTTTATTTCCTCACTCAAGGTGTCCGCCCCACATCGAACCAGCTTGCGATCAAGCTCCCCCAATCAACCATGCACCCCCTCCTGCATCTGTATGCCTTGATGTTGAAGTCACTAGAGGTGTGTGCCCGGCGCGCAGTCACCGCCCAGTTGAACCCCCCCGACAGGACCGCCCGCACCCCGAGGACCGACGGGAGCCGCCGTAGAGGTCTGAGGGGGAGCCTGCGTCGAGGCCTGAGGGGGGGGTTCCCGGCTGTCTTCGGAAAGAATCCTCAGGCGCTGTCCATTCTCGTACTCGCCCAACCTGCTCACACCATTTCTCTGGAAAAAGCGACCCTGCGAACGTGAGCACAAAGATACAACCTAAGAGACTGCCAGTGACCAATATGCAGAACGATTTCTCATTTATTTGTACAGCTGGAAAAATGCATGAAAAAATCGAGAGACGATCGTTGGCATTCTCCTTCTCTCGGGGAGTACACAGCTAGAGTGAACGATGATCGAGGAACGACAAAACGAAAAACCAACGACCCGAAATGAGTACACCACCGCTCAAGAGACACTTCGAAAACAGACAAATGACGACTCACACGTACTGCTTTCTGGGACGTAGAGACAAGCAGAGTACATCCTGAGTGAGAAAGACAGAACAAATGCAAAGCGTGGCAAAAATGATATCACCCAGTGACGCCCTCCGGGCCATCTACCTGTCCATGTTGCTTGCCGTCTTTCCAGAAGCCCTCGTACCGCCTTCCATCGTTCCAGTGGAAGATACCGAACCTGAAAGAAACTATGGCAGACCACGATGCCATCTATGCACTCGGAAGAAAAAGCTTCAAACCACAGTATCACAAGATCTCAAGCCCCGCTTTGAAACCTTCTCCTCCTCAGCCTCCAAGCGGGTCTGCGCCGTAAAGCTGATTTGTGTGTGTGTGTGTGTGTGAGAGAGAGAGAGAGAGAGAGAGAGAAAGAGAGAGAGAGAGAGAGAGAGAGAAAGAGAGAGCGAACAGAGACACACAAAGAAGTCCTATGGTCAAAGCGAGGCCCTCTACAACTCTCTCTGACAAGGTTCTGAAACTGCTGCATAGTTCACTGCAAAAACTGACTGACTGACTGACCCCTTCTTCCGGTCCTCTGTGTAGGTCCCCGAGTACCGCCTCCCGTCCGGCCACTCAAAGGTGCCCATTCCGTCCAGTTTGTTGTTCTTCCATTCACCGGAAAAGCTTTTGCCTGCACACAGAGCCAGGGTGACAGGAAATAGAGCAGGGGAAACGAAATGGCGTCTGCAGGTCTGAAAGAGAATGCAAAAAAGGTGCTTCTCTCGGCCGTCATCAACTCTTACCGTCCCTCTTCCCTTCTCTCTATTCTTACAAGCGGAGCAAACACGCAGGCAGAAATATCATTTGCTCACGGCTAACAGCAGAATGTCTGTAAAATGTCCTTATAGTCGACTTTCCATCCTCTGGAATTTCCGACTGATTTGCTTTTTCGACTCCGCCTATCCATCCCCTCTGAGCAACACTCGAGCAAGAACGACACAAGAACGATGCACCCGACTGACCGTCCGCCCATTTGTAGGTCCCAATGCCGTGGATGTCGTTCAAGTAAAACTCCCCGCGGTACTGCAAGAGAAGGAGCAGAGGCAACAAAGAACAGGCAAATAGACACCTAGACAATTAAAGAGAAGTCAAACAAACGAAACGACAAAAAGACATCCCCCCATGGAGCTGACGGGAAAAAAGACTGAAAGAAAAAGAAAGAAAAAAGCTGGCAATTAACAAAGCAAGAAACGAGGAGGAGAAACGACTAAGGAACGAAGGACACACAGAAAGGCAGCAAGAAGGTGTCATGTGGATAAAACGAAATGTTCAGGCATAAACATGAAAAGTCGGACAGCTGAGGAACTTGTTGTGTATCATGAAAGTATCTCGTCCTTCTCCTCTTTTCGTTTTTTTTAACACCCAAACACGCGCCGCTTCCGTCTCCTGACCTCCGCCTCGGGAGCCCCCCTCGAATGAATGAACAGTAGGAAGGAAGGATTGAACAATGCAGGCAGCTACAGGAACGCACATGAGGCAAACACTCAGAGAGAGATTGAAACAAAGTAAGGCATACACAGCGCGACAAACCTCACTCCCTTCGGGCCAGTAGAAGTTGCCGTATCCATGCTTCTTTCCAGCCTTGTATGAACCCTCATAGCGCGCTCCGTCGGGATAGGTTTCCACACCGAAACCATCCTGCAGAAATCAATTGAAGGCGTTTTGATCCATACTCTGCGCCTGGAAGCACAATCAGAAGCACACGTATACAATCAAGGCCATGCAAAGGAAGAGCTCTTTCTGACAGATAAAACAGGAAACACAACGTGAGGCAACTGCACATCCACACGTGCAGATCACATCCCAGCTGCGACCGTCTCTCCCTCTGTCTGTCTGTCTGCCGGTCTCTCTCTCTCTCTCACACGCACACACAGATTTCTACTGTCTCTCTCTTCTTCAAAGTCCCCCCTCTCTCTCTTCTTTCTGTCACCTACAAACACACAGGCATTTAATAACCCTCTGAACCGCCCCCCAGACTCCTTCAAAACAAAGGACACGGACCACGGGTGCGGCTCGACAACAATCAATTCATGCAAAGGGCATGCGACATCCCCCTCAAGTTAATTAAATTTACCCCCTAGCTCCCTGCATCAAGTTGTTCAGCAGCGTGGCTGCATCCCAGACGATTTGATGGCCTGAGCTCACCTGCAGATCATTCTTCCACCCTCCAGAGTACGAGGTGGAGTTTTGATGGAAGTGCGTGCCGAATCCGTACGTTGTGTTGTTCTTCCACTCACCAATGTACACCTCTCCGTCAGAGTGTCTCAAACGACCCTTACCTGGATTGGTAGATAGGGAGGGACAGGCACATTTCTCAAGAATGCAACAACCGAACGAGGGACATGCAGAATCATATGAGCACCACCAGACAAGTCAAGGCGCCAGTGAATCTTCTTCAAGAACGGGCATGATGGTAATGGTCGGACCGACGACTAACGGAATATTCGAAAGTAAGAGAAGAAGAGGAAAATTGCGACCCTGATTTGGAATGATTGGCTCACAACCTTGCCCTCTCTCTGCTTACAGGCATGCGCATAATTGGAACTTCGCTGAGAGAGACTGTACTTCCTTACAAGCGGACCTTCGGCATTGGTTTCCTTCCATTCGCCCTCGTAACTGGTTCCGTCTGGCCACCCCATCTTTCCCCATCCGTGTCGTTTGTTGCCCTTCCACTCTCCTGAATAGGAGGAGCCTGCAGAAAAAGAAAAAGGACAGAAGGGAGAAAAAAAAAAGGCACACAGACGCAAGAGGACATACACTCTCTGTTCGGTATTATGCAATGCACGATCATATCATGAAAACGCTGTGCGAGTAAGGGAACACGGAAAAACGATGGAAAGAATGCAGGTCTTCTTTCAACGACGAATTGAGCAAAAGGAAGCGAATCCCACCATACCAAACGGGAAGGTGTGAAAAAAGACAGCGACTCAAGTAACCCTATCCCTGCCTGCCCGCCCACCTGACTGAAATTGATAGGGAGGTCTCCACTCAACTCGATCTTCTCCCGTGAGCCCAGGAAGTCTGCTCAGCTCCTCCAGGTCCCTGCAGCCATTTATTCATCCATCCATCCATCCATCTCCTCGTTTATCTATCAATCCATTTGTTCACTCATTGAGACGAGAAGCACAGATCAGATCCCAGACAAAAAAGATGTGGCTGTATGGGGTCCTCAAAAGAAACAGATTCAAGAAAAAAGAAATGAAGAAAAGGCTCGATGCAAGATGTGTCCGGGATCGTCCGACGATCAATACAAAGCAGAGAGGATAGAGAGAGGGGACCAGGAGGCGCATGCAGTGACTGTCAAAGGAATAGATCATCGATCAAGATCGAAGAACCGTTTCCTTGCCAGATCCATCGGAAAGTCCACCTAGATGCCCACAGGCCAGGCCGACCTTTGAAGAATTTTCTGGTGTGCCTGTGCCTTTGCTTCCTCTGTCGTCTCCCATTTCTGGCTGGAAGAAGAGTGATGATCTGTGCGCGGTGCGTCTCCGGGGTATGGTACATATGGGTAGTACCCAGGATAGGGTTCGACGCTTCCGAAGTGGTGGTTTGTTTTGGAGGGTCCGTCATTCTGCCTGTTCTTCTCTGCCTGTTTCCTCGCTGCCTCCGCCTCCTCCCACTTCTGCCGCTCCTGCTCGACAACCCGCTGGATGATCTTGTTGAGGTCCCACCCAGGGTGGGGGTCGGGGGCTCCCGCAGTCAGGAAAGGATCGCTCTCTCGGAGGAGAGGGGCGCCGTCGAGTGCGTCGAGGAGAGAGCGCCTGCTTGCGTAGCAATGCATGCAAAGGGGGGTTGCCAACAAAACGAGCAGGGACTCACCGGTGACTAAAGACAAAGAGAACAAAATCATACAAAGAAGCATAAACACAGGAAACAACAGACAAAAGAAAAAGGAACAAACGGCCGAAGAAGTCTCAGGAACAGACAGAAAGAAAAAAAAGAAGAAACAAAAAACGAAAATTGATTCCTTTCTCCCCAGCCCCCCCCCCCCCCTCCCTCTGCTGACCGGAAATCGAAAAGCAGGTGCAGCTGATCGAGGTGACCGACGCCCTTCACCAGTCGGAGGATCACCAGAGAGACGCCCAGAAGCTTTCGGACAACGACGCACAGAGGGATAAAAAAGGGAGGGACGCGCTTCTGATCGTGAGTTTCCTTTTCTTCTTCCCTCTGAGGACGAACACCATTGTCTCCTTCCGTCTCCTTGAAGAGAGAAAGAAAGCCTCTGAACACAGTCGAGTTGTACTCCCTCAGCTTGGCTTGGGCCTGCACAACATGCATGAAGGCAGGGAGGGCATTTGCATGCAAGATTTGTGGACGTGGATGTTTATGAAGCAATTAATTCTTCCGACTTGGACTCGTCTTCTGTCTGTTCGTTCACTTGACCCTTCAATTAAAGAAGCCGGCCACAATGGGGAGGGGCAGAATGATTAATTGAAATTGTACAGGAAAGAAAGCGGAGGATTGGCAGGAGAAGCTGCCAGGCAGACAGATGGACAGACTGATGAAGGAAGACCTCAAGCAGAAATTCCATGCAGGATGAGCTAGACCCATCCATCCCGGCTGAGTCATTCATTCGACTTAGGGGGGAAGAAACACCGATCGAGCAGACAAACAAACAAACAAACCTGCAGAATCACCCCTTGGTTGAAGAAGATGTTCATGTCCGTACAGATGCTGATCAGAAGAGACGCTAAAGCTGTGTCGCTGATGATCTCGCCCAAGGGACCCTTTGCAAGGTCAATCAGCTGTAAGAAGGAAACGACGAGACAGGCCACGAAGGTGTCTGTGCATAGCCATTTTTAAAAAAACCGCATGCACGTTTTTGACTGACAGCAAGATGTCGGAAGACCAAAGTGGAGAAGGAAAAGAATGCCATGACAGAGCAGGGCTCAACGGCACAGTAAGCTGAACAAATGAAAGCACATCCATTCAGACCCACGTACCTGCCATTGCTGAAGCGAAAAGAAAACCCTTGGGTATTCCCTCTCCATGTCCCTCAGCCCCCTCCAGAGAGAGAGGACGTTGTCAGAGAACCCGTGAAGACTTTCAGTCGTGCCGAAGTCAAGGAGGAACAATCTGCATGCAACGTCGTGTGCGCACACTTTGTTTCCAAGCGAGACACTTCACAAATAGGTTGAGAAGGAAAAAACGAAGTGAATGATAGTCTGACAGACAAAAAAACAGCGGTTCAGGTATCAAAAAAGGCATAAAGACCGCCGCGTCCAAAGCCAGCGAGCCAAAACCACCTTTGGCCTTCTCACAGCCTGACACGACATGCCTCTTACCCCTCGATCCACCCACCGGTTTGTGTCAGGACAGTAGATGAAGTCCCCCTCGTTCGCTTCTGCTTTCATCAACTTGGTGGAGGTGAGTTCAGCTGTGAACAGTCTCAAGAGACTGCGCGCGACAGAGAGGCGGACGGAGAAAGGGAGCTTCTCTGCCACCTCCCTAAGAGGAATGCCCTCAGCAAACTCGGTTGTCAGTACTTTCTTCGTCGTCAGGTCATTGACCACAGAAGGGACGCACAACGCTGCGCACGGAAACGCAAGAGAAGGGCGGAGAAGGGAGGAGGTCTTGAAACGAAGCACTTACTCAAGCAATCCCCAAGGATGGAGCCAGCTTCGAAAGAAAAAAGGAAAGGAGCAGAATGATTGAACAGAAAGGAGCAAGGAAAGGCGAAGAGAAGAAGGTGAAGAAAAATCAGCAGATCGACAAACGATGAGTGGGAGGCAGCAAGACAAATGGCCCACACGCTCCCTACAGTCAACCGGTCGGATCCACCTTCCGTCACATGTCAGCCCCCCCCTGCCCCCTGACCGACCTGGCTCCTTCAGATCTCGCCGTGCTGCTCTGCTCTGTTCGTAGTTGTGAATCTTCTCTCTGTACTTGTTCTGCTGCTCAGCCTCCTTCTGGTAGTTGTGCTCGTGTCTCCACTCCTTCGTCAGATGACCGAAGAGAAGAGGGCGTCTGTGTAGAGGGAGTAGCTGTTCTTGGTGTTGGATGTGTCTTCGTCGTCCTTCGCTTTGCCTTCGTTGCCAGAGCTGCTGACCGTTGCAGGCACACTCTCTGTTGCCCCCAAGCTTTGCCGCTCCATGATGGCTTTGACGAGTTGTCTGAGTGATGCGATGTCCTTCTCTCCTGTCTCCTTCAACTTTGGGAACTGAATCTTCACGGCAACCTTCTGCCCTGTCTGTAGAGTCGCGCGGTGGACCTGCACAGGTGCTTCAACGGATTGAGCTGAGCTGTTTCGCAGCAGAGGGAGGAATAAGGGAAGCGCAAAGCAGATAAGAACTGAAGACTGGACTGTATGGCCTGTCGTGAACAAAACGAAAAGACCCTCGCATCTGCTCTGTAAGAAGATCTGTCGATCTGGCGGAGGTATTTTTGCATCGCCGTTTCACGCGGGGGTAACAAAGGTAAAGCAAAACAGAAGCCAGACGCACAAGAGACGAGATCAGGAACGAGAACCTGGCCAGGAAGTACAACACCCTTGGGGTTTCTTATGTAGGTTCTGCGACGGTGTGTGTCAATGTCTCTGGCCCTTTGTGGCTCAAATCAACCAATGGGGACATACCTGAGCGATGGAAGAGACAGCGAAGGGCTCGTCCTCAAAGGAAGAGAAGCGATCTCTCCAGTTGTCTCCCAGCTCCTTCTTCATCAGGGAGATCAATTTGGTCTTCGACAGTTTCTCGGGCTCGTGGTCCTTCAGCAGTGCCTGCCTTATCTCACTAGTGACGTTTTGAGCATCCTCAAGCCACGACTTCAAGCTTTGGATCGCATTAGAGCCCAGAGGCAGAGCAGAAAGGGCGTTGGCAGAAGGTTGGCAGCTGCCTTGAAAAGCTGCACGAACTTTCTCGAAGGACCTTTCTGTGCCTGCAAGACCTCGAGCAGCTTCTCAGCGTCGTCTGCTGACAGGGTTTCTTTCAGTGCTCGCTCAAAGCTGTTGTCTCCGGGAGGAGCAGCAGGCGCCGCGTCTGTTTGTTGAGGTGGTTGAGAGGAGGAACCGAGAGGCGGGATTGCAGTGGCAACATGATCGTGATTCCCCTCAGTCTGGCTCTCTGGAGGAATATCGGCTGAAGCTTCTGTCTGGCCCCCTTGCGTGATTGGCTGCGTGTTCTGCATCCTGTAGCGTCTGCTTCCGTGACCCTCCGAGGCGATATCAGGAAATGACTCGAACAAGCAAGGCGGCACGAGCCGGAACCAGCAGAGAGACAAGAGGAAGCTCTTCGAATACAAAGATGCGTTGAAAAGACACAACCCGACTCAGGCTCAAAGTTTAGGGTTGAAAAAAGGCTCGACACTGTTGATGAACTTCAGGTCAGGTTAATTCGGAAGCTTGGTTGAGAAGGGTTCCTTAATTCTTGCACTGTCAGAACATTGTCAGAACAATAACCTGACAGAAACTTGCATGATGTCTTAAGAGCCGCCTCGCCCCGCTCTCCTTTAGCGGCACCTTCGCGCCCG